>VWZT01010457.1:135834-197897 GCA_013397055.1 Pachycephala philippinensis | reverse complement strand
GGGGGGGGGAGTGTGTATGGAAAAGCTTCTTGCTGTCTTTTTGACTTTTAGTTGAATTTCTGTTTCTTCTATTTTTTGTCCTAAGTAATTCCTGCCTTCTATCCAGCATTCTGTAATCAGCAGAAGTAAATCTGCTCAATATTTTTACTACAAGCAGGCAAATTTAATAAATTTATGGCAGGATTCTCCAAACCATTTATGGTGGTTATCAGCACCAAAGGCAATGGCACCACAGCTATAATTGCAGCAAGTTCCTGCTAGGAAACATGTTGCTGTCTTTGAAGATTCATGGTCTAGAAAAATCACTCACAATTGTCACCATTGAAGGAAAAGGCATTTCTCAAAGGAAACTGCTAAACTTGGTCACCTTCTACTATCAAATTTACTATTTGACCTATCAAGCCTCCAGACATGCAGCCAGCTCAATAAAGATTCTGTTTAAAATCTTGAACATTGACAAGAAACATCTTTTCCTCCGGCCAAAAGCAGAAGACAACATGTAAGACATTAGAAAAGATAATGGAAAAACATATGTACTGCACAGAAGCTGAACAAGAAGAAATTGCATTTGTAACACAGATCTCTATGCACAGAAAAGACAGCAGCAATCCACTCATTGCTCTTTGAGTGCCTGAGGGGTGGTTCAATGATAGGGATAGATAACACAAACACATCACTGTCCAAGTCCAACAGTCTTTAATTGGTAAATAAAGCCTTTCCTTCCTATCTGGAAGAAAAGAGAAGCTCCTCTAGGATCATGGCTCTGTTCACACCAACCTCAAATAATCTACTTTCAAATATATTCAGGTTCTGGGCTGGGGAAAGAAACTAGATGGGAATAATAGGTGGGATACATATCATAAACTACTTTACTATGAATTATTTTCAGTACTGCCACAAAAGGCTTCTGCATCTTCAAGTGAACTTATTAGTCCAACTGCAAAGAATTGCCACCATCATAGAGCCTTAGTAAAAAGGTAATTTTAAAAAATTGGTTTGCCTGACGTTGCTGGTTTTTGGAGATTGTTTAGCAATCTCCACTTCCACCAAAGCTAAAATAAAGTATTTGGGACAATACAAAGATGTTATAATCTAAATCTTGTTTCTATATGTACATTATGCAGAAGAAGCAGCTCAGTTTCGTAAAACATTATTTAGATACTGTACAGCTAGTCATCCACAGATCTTGCAGGGGGAGGGGAACCACAAAATTTTAAAATGGTTGTCTTTAATTTTCAAATACAGCAATCAATTTATTTAGTAATTTTGGGGGAGCTGGGTAAAGAGGAGTAATTCAAGTAAGTAGTTTTAATCCTTTTCTTGTGAGAAAATCATGCATGCAGGGGCTTAGTTCCTGTTTTCATTTATTTAGCTGTACGAACGTGATATAACTTAAAAGCTGTTGATTCAGACTACAGTATAGTAACACACACAACCTTCCACCTAAACCACCAAAAAACATGGCTTGGTGAATATCAGAATTCACTTCTATTTTAGACAAAGACCCTAATTTAGAAACAATGTTCATTGTCTAGGATGAAAAAAAATGGTAAGAAGAAAATGCAGCACCTTCCCCACCCTCCAGCTACACGCTCTTTCTATAATTGCTTCATCAGAAGGTTCATACCTGAGTGCTGATAGATCTGGTTCCATCTGTTGCTTCTACTGTCAAGTTGTAATTTGATTTCTGTTCTGCATCAAGAGGTCTTGCAACAATGATAGTTCCTGAGCCTTTGTCCACATCAAATCGACTGTCATAGTTGCCACCTTGTTCAGGAAATTGTGAGAGGGAGAAGTTAATAAAATGCATCATTGCTTCATTGTTTTCATGTATGATCATGTTCTGTCTTCCGATGCTTAATGAAGGTGGAACTATATATACACATACTTATACATACATTTAGTTTAAACACTTTGGGTTTTTTTCCTGGTAACATGATATGCTGCTAATAGATATTTAAAACTGAGTAGTTTTGGACAAAGCTGATTTGTCTGGCTCATGGAAAGTCGGCAGGTACATTCTTACTAGCAAGATTCTCTACTTAAAAAAAAAAACAAACATGGAATTTAATGATTCCATATTGCAGGAAATTGAGAATTACTGGGCCAAATGCAATAGTTCATTTTGGGCAGATTCTCGGCTAGTAAGTGAAAAACATAGTTTTTATCAAATACATTAAAATCCCAAATCAGACGTGCAAATTTTTGTCTTTTGGAGCAAAGTATGTATTATTATATTCATGTATGTCTATAGATAACGCTGAAAAAGCTGCAGTACCTCCAAAGGATTCTCATCTTAATGCTGAGTATCTGAAGAATTCACTATCTCACTCCTACTGAGATAGGCAGGATTCAGAATAGTGCTAAAGGTTTAAATGCCCAGTGTTTAAATATGGCCAAGTTCCTTTTCTGAAGCAAATTATCTTAATTTCCCTTGTGAAACTTTCAAATTACTCTTTGAAATATAGTTAAATAACTGTGTAGATCAATAGCTACACTCAGTCGCTTAAACATTTAATTGATCATCATCCTGCCACCCGGAGCAGACTGTTCTGAGAATACAATGTCCATTAAGTCCAAATACTATTAGTGATGATAAATACTGCCATTTAACTACAATTGCTTTAGACCTCTCAATAAACTGCCCGAAATGGAAGAATCAATTTTTATTTTGGTCAAGCCAGTGCTAGATATGGCAAACCAATTTCTCCTAATTATGGGCATGTGTTTTTCTAATTATATTTCACAAGAATAGTGGATAGCATTCAGATATCGTCTGAGTGCCTTTTTTTTCTTTAACAAGATTATATATGCTAAGCTTTGCAAATCACTAAATGCCTTTTATGAAAAGCCAAGGTTAGAAGTGAGAGGGTGAAGTTCCAAAGGTTGCAAATTTGAACTTAGTCCAAGAAAAAAACAGTAAATACTGAAATGGGCCCCCATTCACATGTAAAAAGGATTTCACCTTTAGAAGGTTCCACTGCATGACAAACATATCAGTTTAGGAAAGATGAGCTGTATTCTGCTTCACTGGATTTGAGATATTTGATAATAACCAACATCGCATAATTTTTCAAGTTCAATTGAAACCCAACTCCTCTTATTGGCCCAGCAGCAGTTTCTGAATCACTCAAATGGATAGAAACTGGACAGCATGAAAGGCAGAAGCTTTTTCCTTTTCTTAACAGATGTACATGAATTTTTTTAATGGGCTTTGTGCAGTATGTCAGTTTTAGATGAATCTAGTTTTTTCCTTTTATAGCTGGCAGGCAAAACCATTTTCTCAGATGGCTCAATGAAGTCCTCTACATTTTAAGGGAAGAGTAAAGTGAATGGGTATGAATTGGTACAATCAGTTTTCCTGACACAAGGACAGGCTCTCTAACCAAAATTTTTCCCTTCCATATCAAGAAAATCACCAGGGCCTTGCCTATATTTGTAGTAGTAGTGATATCTGGTGATCCGCTGAAGCAGAACTCAACCCAAACTTCTGCATCTAGTACACTGAAAGTGTAACAGCAACAGTTTTGGCCAAAGCCAAAACTGGATGCTCAGAATTGATGCTGTATAAATGTAATGATGACAAAACGAAACAAAAACGAACCTGTCACAAATGCAACCGTGAGCACTTTGATTTCCGAAGGGTTAATAAAATAAATAGTTTATAAATGTACGCTTTCATTTCAGATCTCATAATCTGGTAATAAATTATGTGATCTCAGCAGATACCTTCTGCTGTACAGTTCACGTCACAAGCCATCTGTAAGATGTAAAATACTTCACTAGCAAGCTTGTCTCCTGGCTCAGCCAAAAAGAAAGAAAGCATGGAAAGCAAGCACAGAACACAAAGGAAAGCTGTCAATCAAATTCATTCATGCTATTAGAAACAGTCAAAGAGGGTAGTAAAGCGACCACCTGTAAGAGTAGCCCATAACTTCACAACATGATAACATATCAAACTTTCCAAAACACTTTAATTAAGAAAACCATCAAAATAAAATGTTTATTTTACAATGCTTGGACAAGTTATGCTCTTTCCCCTTTCTACTTTCAGAGTTTTCTGTGTATGTCTTTCTAAAAAGGGCAGGAAAAGATCATTCATTTTCTGCATTAGGCATACAATAAAAATATATAAATGACCAAACTGTGCTGCACACTTAGAAGGAGCAGATCAAAATAATACTATCAATCAAAATTCTATTCAGATGTACACACTGTTCAGAGTGCATAGCAGTTGAAGCACACTAAGAACAATAGAAAAGTACATCCCCAATCTAATTAACAAATTTTTCTAATAAAAGGCCCCAGAAAACATCACTACTGTACTGTGTTCAAACTCCCAAAACATCTGAGGCCTCTTCTATCTACTCTCCTTCATCTCCATGAACTGCTCACCTTTTCCTGGCCATGTCACTTTCTTAACCCTTCCTTTAATGGACTCATTTCGGTCTACAGATAATTCTGCTTGCTGTTGACTGGATAACCCTAATTTGAATTGGAGTACATGATACCTTCTCATTTTTCCTGCTCACTTATTTTTATACTTTCTGCTTTTCTACTCCCATTTCTATGTGTGAGTCTGTTTGGGAGAACAGTGAAAGAGCAGCCTTGGTTCCAAAATACCTCTAATGCAGAACTTTGCTCCTATGAGAATGCAAGAAAGCATCCTCAACCTTTTAGTCCCTCTACACAGATGTACAGATCTGTAACCCCTAGATTTGTCTAAATGCCAACACTTTTTATTCAACCATAATCTATTTGGACAGGGACATTTTTTTTCAAGAATACATTAGAAAGAACCATTTAAAAAATTTTGTGTAAGTATTTAATGCATTAGCAATAATTATCAATATCATCACAGGTTGTTCATGCATGAAGCATGATTTTAGGGAAGAATTGTATCTGTTTGCATGTGCTTGAAAATTTTTTGAAAACACCCACAAGTATTTGGCATTTATATATATTCCTACTACATGTGTCAGTTCTATAAACTTCAACTGTTGCTGTTCTCAGCATGGCTCAGGAAATACACACCAGCAAAACAGATGTTTAAAATACTTAAATTATTGAGAAATAATTTAAAATATGCTCTTCCCAGTAACTTAACACCATAATCATGACTAAAGTTTTCAGCAGTAACCAAGATGAAAAAGATCCTTCTCTCTCTTGTGAATGTAGTTGAAAAAATCACAGTTTGATAGACTGACAGAAAGACTTAAGACTAGAAGCAGTTCACTACAAGGCACATCTCCTGAAACAAAGCTATGCCATTCTCCTTGATTCTAACACCCTTAACACACAACAGAACTTGGTTTTACTATCAGCTATGCAGTGAACACTCTGTGTATAACTGGTGCTTGTAAATCTAGTGGCTAAGTCTAAACTTCAAAAAAGTACTATTAATTTTGTTACCATGAGATCAACATATAGTCATATTACTGGTTAGAAATCCCCTTTCAATGGTAGAGGCTAAGATATGATTTAGTAGAAAGAATATGTACAGGAAGAAGATTGATGGTGTTAGGAACATTGCAAGCTGAATGTACTTTTAGTACTGAATCAAAGGACAGCAAACTGAGAAGCAGCCCAGAGGAGAAGAAATCCTTGTGAGCAGTATAATCTCTCCTTGAGTGTATTATCCTGATCTGCAGAAAACCAGAATTTTATTTCCTTTCCTATCATACATTCATGAGATTGACTTCATAAGTTTTAATTTCAGCGACACAATATTCACGAGTCATTTTTAAAACTACAACACCGCAGATATTTTGCAACTTAATTTTAATCTTTGATACAGAGTGGCATTGATAAAAATTAAATAATTTTGACTTATAAAATCCGCATCTGCATTTAAAGAATGTCAAAACCTTGCACTATTTAGAAGAGTGATTAAAACCAAGCTGCAGTGAGCTCTACAGTATCTCAGACTCCATGCATTTGTTTCTAATAATAAAGGCCCTTAAGGCATCCTTACCCGTTATGTCAAACCAAAGTGGTGTTCCAAGAGGTTCAACAGCTATTACACCAATCATGTGAGAGACTGGGTCACTTTCCATCACCGTAAAAGAAAAAAATGATTCCTCAAAATAAATAGGCTCTGTGGATGGGACGGGCTTTGGAATCCATTCTATGTAAAGCCGTGTAATCGAAGATTTTTGTGGACGACCATTATCTACAGCTTTAATCTGTGAAACAGACACATCTTTTAGGCTACAGGATCACATAAATCACTATGTCACATAAATAGAAAGCAGTAATAAGCTCCAAGCATGTTTGCTTGTGTGAGATATTTCCAAAAAGGTTAAGTGTCTCTCAAAGTGCCACTTGCCCTTCATTATCTGGGCAGCAAATGGAGAAAAAGTATGCAGCACCTGATAGCAGCACAAACTGTTACCATAAATTCACTTTTATTTTGCTTTCTTCCTGAAGGTGAGTCAAACTGATTGTTTATGTTGCCTCATGACATACATTATCTGTCAAGTTCTGGAAAAGAACAGTAGTTCTTGATGCACAATACAAACATCTGAAATAATCCTTTAATGAAAACCAAATAAACACACAAAACAATACTTCTGGATTTGTTAAAGCTTTCTTCCTTCAGATACTGCAGTCACTCACCTGCCAGCTACTGAATAAGAAATGAACAGATAAAAGAACACTTTACATATTCATGATATACAAGATTTTCACTCACTGAAAGGATATCGTAGTCCCTTGCTGCAGAAAATTTCTTTGATGAAACCACTCCAGTTTTTGGTTCAATAAAGAATTTCCCATGTTCATCACCATCTTCAATGCTGTAGGAGATCTCTGCATTGGGGCCTTCATCTTTATCTGAAGCAATAACTCGATAGATCGGCTCTCTCCTAGCAGCTCTCTCTCGCTCTGGCTTACCACGCTCTGGAAGCCGAATTTTGTAGAATTTTTGCAAGAATTGAGGCTTGTTGTCATTCTCATCTAAGACCTTCACAATCACCCATGCAACTGTTGATTTTGCAGGAGTACCGTTGTCTGTTACTGTTACCTGTTTTTATTAAAAAGGGTAAAATTAGAGCTCAAACATGGTCCTTCCAACAATGTTCGTCCCTCAATGACATTTTCCTACAACTGCCTAAACAACTGTAAAGTTATCCCCCTAACTTCAGATAAAGTAGTTGCCTAAAGATATTAGGTGAGTATTGACAAAAGGCACTACAAAAGCATATTCAGCTATTATCTTAATATTTTGACTCATGAAATGCAAATATTCATGCTCATCTCTAACAGATGGTATGATTTCCACATATACGAGTATCTGTTCCCTTTAGTACTTGTAATGGAACACCAGCACATACCTTTCAGTCCACAAAAAAACCCCAACCAAACCCAACAAGAAAACCAAAGCATATCCCAAATGAGGAAATTACAAAGGGTGTGAGATAACATGTCCATTAACATAAAATTAGCATTGCCCTGAATCAAGCAGAAAACAAAGGCAAATTTGACAAAAATCTATTTGATTTGAATGCGACATCAGTTTTGAAGGCATTACTGACATAACAAAGAGAATACTAAGACATGAGAGAACATGAAGCTAATCTAAAATAACTGCGCAAGAAAGTGCCAATTGGCACTCAGAAAACACAAACTGGGAATAAAAAAATGGGGCATATTAGTTACTATTATGTAAGCAGAAGTGCAATCAAAGATCAAATTTAATAGCAAAAAGTAATAAACCCACCAACCCATCTGGTCAACATTTCAATGCTCAATTAATTAGCCAGATGCTCAGCACTTGGGTCATAATACTGTCCATCATTCTGTGCATTTCTGGGTTTCTTTCCAACCCATTATCACAGTTGTGAACATAAAACTAACACATTGGAAAACTGCTACTTTAGGCCGGGTTGTCTGTCAGTATCGCTCTGTAGTTAAGAGTTCCTCTGTCAGATAGTTCACAGACTTTTAGTTAGAACTTTAACAACCAGTTGGGATTCAAAATGAACAAAGAATGAATAAACAATGTCCCAAACTAAAGAGCAATGAGCTTTAACTACTATTTTATACAGAATGATGAAAGCAGGAGGATTTGTGTACCATTATGTGACACTGGAATCCTAAAAAATAAACTGAGTTCTGTACATGTTAGCTTAAGGTTATAAAGTTAAGCTTAAATTAGCATGACTGTTAGCAGACAACTGCCCATAACATTACACCGTGAGTGTGACCTCTGGCATAAGTTTTGGCCCAGAAAAAGTAACATACACAGAGACACACACACACGTTGCTTAGCTGCAGCCTGAGAATTCACACAATTTACACACAATTTTCAACAGGCAACTTTTGATAAATCTGGCATTTAATTAATTTTGTTACTATTACTTCTACAAACACACTGTAGAGGAAATTCTGCCCCATTGCTACCTAGGTACAAAGCGTTCATTTCAAAGCTGACACAGAAATGAAAATAAGGATAAAAAAATTGGTCCAACAGCTGCATTAATTCAGCTTGAAATGCACCAAAGTGATACAGAAGACTGCACATATACTGCTATTATGCAAAAGGATAGTTTGTGCTATCAGGGAATAAACACATTCATCTCCAAGTCTCTGCAGTCACCGCATTCCTATTGGAACACCTTTCTGAGGATTTCACAAGTTTTGAGTAAGTCTAGAGTTGCTTCTCTGTCTTTAACATTAATTTGGACAACTCCCATTGCAGTATTTTATCTATCATCCAGGACAAGAGGCACAATAAACATTCCAGATAAATCTTAGGACATAAGGATCACTGTGAATATTAAGTCTTCACTACAGGTGAAGTACCATGCCTTTACACTGCTTGATAACATTGTGAAACTGGATGACTTAAAGTTCACTATGTGTTTTCCTTTCATGCTGTTTGACAGAGACTGATAAAAGCTCTTAAATAAACTCCAGGCAGTCAATTAAATGTAGCTAAATAAAAGCATTATGTCACAAGTTCCATGCTCTTGGACTCCAGCTCTATAATGCATGTCTTGCAACTGATGTGATTGGTAAATAAGTTATGCAGAAAATAGGGCTGCTCACACACCATCCTTTTGTATTCTCCGCATTATAAAAATATTCTGCACTTCTTTTTCAGAAGCCTATACTCAGCAAAAGTTAGGCTGAAATAGCTATTCCAATAATTACACAGGAAGATAAAAAGAGGCATCACACTCCTTTAACAATCATGCCTTTTTACCAGTTGAATGAAAATCTTTGTTTTGAGATATAGAAAAAAAAATGCATTCAATCTGTACTTTTACTCTTTTTAGGCAAAAAAGCCCCAACACACTGTTTTTATAAGATGGGTGGTTATCTGCATTGCAACATAAGGAACATAGAAGGAAATTACTTCTGAAATCCAGTTTTTTAAATTCTTTGTATAATAATCAAGACTGGCAAACTTAATTCTCTGTAAATGAGCAATGTACTTACAGTCACTGTTTTTCAGCAAGCTAAAGAAATTATTTACCTCCAGTATGTGCTCTCCCTGCTGCTCTCGATCTAGTTTTCTGGATGTGGTTGTAATTAGCCCTGTAAACGTAAGAGAATAATTAATCAGATCCTTCAAGAAAATAACCTGAATGAAGGCTAGGTTAAACCAGCAGTTACTGATATTCTCAATCTCTTCTTAGGTGGCCACTTCCATTTTTGTAGAATTTATGCTTTCATTAAGGGAAGGGGTGAGGGGTTTCCAGTCCCTAAAAGCTGTGAAAATATTCTTTGCAATCTGAAAACTAAGCTGTTGTAACACTTAAGACAAACACAGTTCAATGTTCCAACACATCTGTGCATGTTGCATTTCTGACAAAAGTAATGAATGTAATTCTCCCACATGAAATCTTGTTTTCAGAGGGCATTCATATGCATTTTTTAAAGGGTGCTGACAGACATTATCTGAATTAATTACCAATCTCTCCAGGAGAAGCACCTATTTATAATATTAGTGATAAGGGCAAAAGGAAGATAACCTGAAGAGATGCAATAATAGTGGAAAACAGAGCAATTTGTCTGTGTTGGTTTAATTTCACAATGACAAGCAGTCAAACAGTTGCTGTTGACAGTAGCAGAGAGCAACCACAAGTTTTTGATGTATGATGTCATATTTTGTCACAAGACTTTGATACAATCCTGATGCAAGATTAGGAAGGCATGAGGTGTTTTGCTTTAAATGAAGGAAGTCAAAGAGTAAGAGGTAACAAAAAGACAGAGAAATCTAAATACAGAAGGATCTTATTTGAATTAATTCTACTTAATAGTTAGTTCAGAGTTTTAACTATTGAGTTTCACGAAAAGTAAATTTGGTCAACTCTCAATTATAGTGGAATGGTTTGCTCTTGTGTGAGTTAACTGTGCCATGGATGCAGCCACAAGAGAATTCAGTTTCTTTGCTGCACAAAAGCCATTAACCTTTTTGCAGGTACATGTTGGCCCCAGAAATACCATTGTTGTGTTCATGTGGGACTGAGCCTGTGCTACTAAATCTTGCTAGACCCAACCTGGCCTTTCACGAAGCAAATGGCAAGGTTTGGATTTGCCCGCTTTAAGCAACTACTGATCAAAGCATCCCATATTCTCCAAAGCAGCAACACAGAGGACACAGCAATGTCAGGAGACATTTTACCCAACTATCCCAGCTTTTGACAGTGAAAGGAAAGCACTGCTGTCTTGATCCTTAATTGTCAAACTGGAAAACAGGGAAGCAACTACCCAATGAAGGATGAAATAGAGATCAAAATACAGGTGGCATACTTCATGTTCCATTTTCCAGATATAGTGTAATTTTTTTATTAATATGACCTTATATAAGGAAAATTAAAATCCACTTATAAAGTTTTCAAAGCTGGTCTGCTACAACAGAAAACCTTCAGTTTTGTCTATCAGCTGATAAAAAGCAGAGTATGTAAAAAAGCAATAAAGATTTCAATTTCACTTGAAAGTGAAAGGCCAAGAGAAACAGGATTGTAAACCACAGGTGCATAGCTACTCAACGCTTCTGAAAACCAGCTGTAGTCTACTCATACCAACAAAACAGACAGCCTGTACTAAATAATATGAACAAACCTATATAAGGCAATAATACAGCTGTCAAATGTTCACACAACTATTCTCCAGAAAAGAGATAGTGCAAATAACAGCTGTTTCAATTACGGTCAAATCTGCCCTTGTTTTTCCAGCAATTTTGTTTGCCATCATATCAAATCCATAATTTATCTAGTATTCTAGACAATGGTGTGTCATCTTTTCCTGCTTTATATTTTTATGCTTTCACAGCACATAACGTGTGCTATTGTTAGGATACATCTTTTGGTATTATGAAGCTAGTTGTCCTTAGTTACAAAGAAAGAGGGAATGAAAATTAAAACATACAGAAACCCTAAACAAACAAACAAAATAAATAACAAGGAAAAAAAGTTGCATTATTACTGTGAATTTAGGAAGGGCAGGGGAAAAAACGAAAATGATGTGACAGTTATCTATTAACCTTCTTGAGGTAATATTTTCACACAGAGATCACAGAGATGTGAACAATAACAACCGAAAATATTTATTGTCACATATTCTAAAAAGCTTTACTTTCCTGGCTATGCCTGGGTAACATGTCTTCTTGTCACACGCTCTATGGAAAACAGAATAGGACTGCCAATTGGAAGTGAACGAGTAGCACAGCCGGTGCCTCATCTGCTTCCTTCCAGGAAAGGGATTTGCAGGTGACTTCAAGAAAAACAAGTTCTTCTAAAACCTCTTTCTATTGAGTACCTCTGTAGAAAGCCAGCAGAAGCCCTCCCATGAGGCATTAATCTCAAGGCTCACTACAGTTACAAGAGAAAAGAGTAGGTTGCATCATAGCCACTAAAGGATTTGACTGTTGAACAGCTGGGTTGAGGATGGGGAAAGTCTCAAAAAACACAGGAAAAATAAAGCAATCCTAGCAGAAATATCTCATGATGCTTGCATTTCCCTGAATATTCAATAGTTAGTCTACATCCTCTGACAATATTAGGATTCCATCTCTCACAGCAGCAGCAAGTAAAGAATTACGCAAGATCAGACAAATGGTGCCTTTCAATAGCTTCCTATCCATTTTTTTGTCATCAAGAGCTGTGAAGACTGGTGCCACCCCTAGAAATGGCAATTAATACTTGGAGGAAAAAAATACCATACAAAAAACAATTCAAAAGCTCTTGCTGTAAGTACTCAAAGCAAAATTCTACCATGTACCACTACTTTACACACTAGTGATTGTTAATGGAAGTCTTGTTCCAGTTAAAATTCGTGTTAATGAAATTGGTCAATACAACTCAAATGGGTAAGCAGAAAAATATCCTGCAAGAACAAAATATATATGCTTTGATCTGTTAAAACCTCCAGTCTTTTCAGCCAAGCATGCCACACTTCTGTTAAAACACTTCAGACCAATAACAGAAGGGCTTAGTCTTCACCATATATATCCTGTATATTCAGCAGAAACTAATGCCAACAAAGGAAATGTAACACTTCTGGATTTAGAATCACATACACATGCATGACATTCTTTTTATTTAACTCTTTACTGCTAGACACTTTCCAAAGTGCAAATTTAGCTTCAGTGAAGTGTTTTACTTCAGCTTAATACTATAAAAGGTTTGATTATTGCAATCACTAAATTTTTCTATTTTTGCAAACTTTTTCTATATTACAGAACGTTTAATGCTGCACCAATAGATTTTGTCCATTGTTGAAGAGCTTTTCTGAACTACAGCTGTGATAATAAGGTCAAGTGCTCCTATGCACTGTGACTGCCTGCTAAGAGGGCTGGGGAGAATCTTTGGATCTATTGTAAGGCAACTCCCTGCAACAAAAGCCACCACTCTGCTCTGCTCCTAAGTTTTTTAGATTGAGCTCCTTCTCTTTTCTGTAACACGCTGTATGTATCCTTGCTGTGCCCCTCCCTCTACAAAAATAAATGCATGACCACACTTTTGCACATACCACATCCCCATAGGAGTGGCAAGTAAAATATTTCAATTAAGCTCTGAAGAAGTCTGTAAAACAATCAGTTTTGAAATCCTTGTTATGAGGTAGGGAGAATGTGTTTATTGCTGAATGAAATAACAGCACATATGAGAAACAGGTCACTGTGACAAACCATTCTATTTCAAAGCTAAACTGACTCAGAGCATTGTTTCGTATTCTTGAATTTTCCTTCTGCCTCCTTTTATCCCCCCGCTCCTTTCCCAAAACCGACAGGAACAATAAGCTCCAGTAAATCACATCACTGACTATTACTTCACCTGAAATCAATGTCACTATGGTAAGATGGGTCAAGCATTCTTGAGAAATGCAAGTTTATAACAAATATTTCTAAGATAATGAGGAGAAAATGGTATCTCTAGTGAATTGGTGCAATTTTTTTATTTAGTAATATTTGAAAACTTGCCTCATCAGAAACATTTTCACAACAGCAGCTTAATAATTTAAAGAGTCTTTGGATAAATCTGCATTCAGATAAAACTTACTTCAGATTTCTATTTTAAATAGCAGGAAAACAAACATACAAAAATACAACTACAGCATACAATTATGTAAATATAAATAAAACTGCTACATTTGGACCAGAAATTAGCACCAGAGATCAGATACTAGCAGGGATTTATTTCACCTCAGTTCCCAGCTACAACACATTACCTCTGTTTCTAAAAACTAGCACATCAACAACAATTTTCATTCAATGCTGAAATGGCAGTATCTTTAAAAAAACATAGACTATTAGATGGGCACTGTGTTAAGAATTATCTATTAGCTATCTTTATGGCATGGATCGTATCAGTAATGAAAGAAGGGGCATCAGAAAAAGTGGTCTTTGCAAGGGGAGGAGGAAGGCTCAAAGTTTTTATCTTGCTCTGTATACACCATGCATTCCCATGCATTTGTGCTTTCACAAATATCTACAGACTTTCCAACTGCACATTCAGCTTGAGATGATGACGATTCTGGAGCTGGGAGTTTGCCTGTTAGACATGGCTAACCCCCAAAATGAACCAAAAGACTTAAGCAGATGCCAAGTATACTCTGCTGCCTCCAAAGAGTTTGAACCGATAGGCTTGATTTGAATTACTATAACACTATTTGAACTGCAGCATATGAAAAGAAATAGTTTCTCTGATCTTTGAATGCATTGGCACTGAAGAATTAAGGACATACAGGAAGCAGCTAAAAATTTTTTTAGCACTAACTTCAACAGATACAAGACATAAACTAAATGTCAGGGAGGCCATATTTGGTCAATGTGGCTTTTGTCCTCTGTGTTAAATGCAAACCATAACTAACCAGCAGAAATGGTTTCTCTGGACTGCATCAGTCAATTATCACTTAAACGCTCAGTCATGATTACTGCAACTTAGTCAATTATTATTTTAGCTCTCATTCCCCCACTTCAACCCCCAAACCAACAAATTACTAGTGAATGTTAAAGGTTTTTTTGGTTTTTTTTTATTTTTAACATATTGTTATATCTTCAGATCTGTTTACAAGGTCTTAATACGTAAATCAGTCTAAGATTTGAAGGCAGTATGGATTTTAAATTCACTTGTGGCTGTAATGGTAATCATGTTAACTACTGCATAACACAACCCGAAAGCACTGGGCAAATTATAGCAAGTAATGCGTAAGTCGAAGACCAATCATGTCTCTTCAGGTGATAGAGATAGTGTCTCAGTTCAAGGAAGGGTTTCCTACTAATCTTCCTCATTTAAGAAATAGCGTATTATATCCAATTCAAGACAGCTTTCCCTTCTAGACAGAGGAAAATATCTTTCTTTTATATGATAGACTAAGAAGTTTACTGGAATCAGCAGTTTCCTCCTCACAGAAGTACTTTCTGTGACCAAGTCATGTCTTAGACATCTCTAATAATACAGTGAGCATCAAGTCTCACTGTCTGAAAGACCTCTTATGGCATCCTTTTAAACTGCTTCCAATATCTCAGCACTTTTCAAACTACAAACAAAATGACTGAAAACACAATAATCCATGATTATTTCATCACTGACACATGAAGATGACAATTTTTTTTGTCAGTCTTCTTTCAACTGATTTCAAGTTAACTATGTTTTACACCTAACTTACCTTACAATCAATGACCATCAGAAAAGGCCCACATTTTCTTTCTAAAGATGTTCAGATAAGCTTTTTGGCAAGACTGTAGTCAAATCTTGTTTTCTATGCAAGCCAAAAAAAAGGCTTCACAACCAAAACAAATGAACAGGTTAATAAAAACAATAAAAATTAATAGCAGAGGGATTGAAGAACAGATTCCAGATTTGCAGCTGGCAAAAAACAAACTCTGTGTCTTACTAGCTATGTAATGAATGATGAAGACTATAAGCTAGAAAGGGTAATATATCACCATTTTAATTCATCACCAGGAAGGCAGACTGCTGAGTTAAAAAAGAAACAAGATAATGCCAACAAGCTATCATAATGAAGCAAGCATATCATAAATGAACTGAACTTTGGTTTATATAGTATTAAAGATAATTCCTTAGCAACCTCACTTGTTTTTCATTCCTAAACTCTTCCTTGTTCTAAGCACCTTAATAACTCTTATTGAAACCAGCAACAGAATTTTTACTAGTAATTTTCTAATGCTGAAATAGGATTGTAAATATACACTCCCAAAAGAAACTAGGAATCTCATTCACAAGCACCTTAAATGGCTGCAAATGCCTCTTCTGCTCAAGTACAACATTTAAAAGCAATCACTACTGTTCTTTCCATAAAGGCTGCAAAAATGATACCACTTTTCAAGAAAAACTGAGAGCCTGGATTCCTCTTTCAATTCTCCTAGCCATATACTCTCTCCATTAGTTATGCTATTATTGCTTGCTTGTTCTCTCTAGCTCTTGTTACCTATTTTTTTTGCTATGTAGTTTTTTAGGTAGAACAAAGGTTCATTCTGCCTAGCAGAGCTCACAACTTGTGGCTAGCAGACTTTTCTGGGTAGTCTAAATGCATTTTGGGGCTAAAGGACTTATTTTGCACTTCATATATAAACTTTCTGATCAGGGGAATTGCAAAAATGAGTTACAATACCCTAGCTGTAGAAAAATTAAAATGGAGACTTACTGCAGTACACTCTGATGAAATCACTATTCCCTTTTTGTTAAGTATAGCCTGATGGCACTCAACTAGTACAGTCTTTCATAGTTTTGGTGCCTTTTCCCCTTCAATTCTCACATGCAGCAGTTCAAGCAAAAGCCAACAGGACACTCCCACAGTGTACAGACACCTAAGTAAACTCCAGACTGAAAAGTCTGAAACACATTAAGAACGACGCACTCTATTTGCTCTTCAGATCATCTTTTCTTTTTACTTAGGTACTTCCTTATTCCTGTTTCAGATGCTGGTGCATATGCTCTGGATTTCATCTACAAAAACCACCATTGACACATTTGTCCCAGATGAATACTTCTTGCCTTTTGAATGGTACTCCATGAAAAGTCAAGCAATAACTGAGATCTCAGTCCCACCCAAGTCAGGACTGCATCAAACAAGGGATAACACCCTGGCCATAAGGGTGTATTTGTGCAGCACATTTATTGAAGTACAGTAATATCACAGAATATGCTGAGTTGGAAGGGACACACAAAGATCATCAAGTCCAGCTCAGTGTTTATTAGCTTGTTGCTTGTTACCAAGACAGACTGTAAGCTTTGTATACAGGATCAAAAAGCACGTTACTTCATCCCACAGCTAATATTTCATACCACCAGGCACCATGTTTATCTGTAACCAGGTAATTTAACTACTCAGTCCTACTACTACTATAAAGTGTAAGTGCAAGGTGCACATCTGAAGTTGAGTCACTCACCTGAACTATTTTAACAGCATCCTGGAATTTGCTGAGCAGAATACTCAATCATATTTGTGATTGAGCATGAAGCAAAGACAAGCAACCCACCAAAGATTATTTATGTACAGCACAAGGAAGAAAAAATAATTTACATAAAACAGCTAAGTCATCCAATCTGACAAACGCTGTAGAACTTCGATTTCAAATGAAGTGTAAAATCAGTGTTTAGTGATCATATAATTGTAGAATATTCTACAAATGTATCTAACTAAAGTAAAACCATGTAGTTTTGTATACTATAATTAGTCACTGACTACATTATTTTTAATCTGGATTTACTAAGGCAGGGGTATTAACTTCTTTTGCAGTAATTTTTTAGTAGTAAATTTATTTGGGAAATAATGAAAATAACTATGTAAATAACAACAAACATCAAAATAGCTACATTTGAAAAATAAGTCTATGTCTGTGATCCTGCATTCGGAGTGCCTGAAAGCATTTAGGGTAAATCCAGTTTCACTGTCCTTCATATTCTTTTCCTAGTTTCTGTCATACAAAAGATAAAATCCAGAACTGTAAGTCAAAAGCAGTATAAGACAAAATCACAAAAAATTGTATTTAATAAATTATAACAAATAGCTAAAATAATGTTGAATGAAAGATTAAACAACAAAACCCACATACGGTAATTTTAAGGAAACTAGTAAGTGATGATACATTTCCTCTAGAATGATCTTTGATCTTACTATCAACAGAACACTATAAATTTTTGTTACCTCTTTGCTTTCTTTGTGAAAATAGTCTTGCCTCCAAAAGCCACACCAATTCAAAGCTCAAATGCCTTCAGTAATTGAGTTACCTGATGTCCATCACTCACTTTTTTCATCTGATTTTGAGATATACCATCTTCAATAATTAAGTACAGAATTATTACCATAAAATCACACCATCTTGCAAGATCATTTTAAACCTGACAATCTTACTTTATAGTGCTCTGAACTTCCTATACATTTGAACCCTAAAATATTAATTTCTAGGTGAGAATTTGCACATTGGTACAATGCTGCTGCCTCTCCCCTTTTTTTTCTTTTGTTTTTAATTGTATGTTATTTCCTACATTTACAATATAGAATGTGCTAGAATAAGTGTGTTACAGTCTTATCTGCTGATTTAAAGGGAACTGCTTTTGTAACTGAACCATATATATAAAGAACTTCACGCAATGCTCGTAACAGAGATCATCAGGTAAACTGCTGCCAAAGATCTTGTCTTGGCTCTCAGCAAAACAGAGGAACGATTTTATAATTCACTTCTAGTTAGTTCTTGAACTGTGACTCCACTGTGAATTTTTCAGGTAGAAAAATTGTATTATTTCATATAGAACTGCATTTTTTCTGGGATTGATCTTCCATTTTCATTGATTTAAAAAAAAATCAAGCCAAGCTAGATGTGAATCAGGGCACTAATTCTGAGTAATCTTTTCTTCTTACAAAATTAATCAATACTAATGTTATAACATTGCTACATACACAACTTAAAGTTACACTACTCAGAGATGCTACCAAGCAAAGACTGTGTGAAGGTGGGACTTTGCAAGTGTGTAGTAACAGTATCTGTTCACTGTCTCTTCCTTGGCTAGAATTATAATTTTGCATATTATATACTCCATCTCAAAAGAACATATGATATAGGGAGAGTCTGGCTGCATTAGCATTTCAAATGTACCCTCAGCAAGTTTGCATATGACACAAAGCTGAGCGACACAGATGACACAACAGAAGGACTGGATGCCATCCAGAGGGACCTAGACAAACTTGAAAGGTAGGCTCACCAGAACCTCATGAAGTTCAGTAAGTCAAAGCACAAGTTGCTGGGTCAGGGCAATCCCAGCTATGAGTCCTGACTGGGAGATAAACTCTTTGAGAGCAGCTCTGTGGGGGGGGACTTGGGTGTTCTTGTGGATGAAAAGCTGGATGAGACCCTGCAATGTGCACTTGCAGCCCGAAAGGCCAACCACATCCTGAGCTGCATCCAAAGCAGTGTGGCCAGCAGGTTGAGGAAGGGGATTCTGCCCCTCTGCTCTGCTCTGGTGAAATCCCACCTGGAGTGCTGCATTCCAGCTCTGGGGCTGGGCCTCAGCACAAGAAATACATGGACCGGTTAGAGCAGGTCCAAAGGAGGGCCACAGAAATTACCAGAAAGCTGAAGCATCTCTTATACGAAGACAGACTAAGAGAGTTTGGATTTTTTGGCATGGAGAAGAGAATGCTCTGGGAAGACCTTATAGCAGCCTTCCAGTACCTAAAGGGGGCTTCTAAAAGAGGAGAGCAGCTTGTCACATGGGCAGATAGTGACAGGACAGGGGAGAGTAGTTTTAAACTGAAAGAGGGAAGATTTAGATTAGATGTTAGGAAGAAATTCTTTACTCAGAGGGTGGTGAAGAACAGGAACAGGTTGCCCAGAAAAGCTGTGAATACCCCATTCCTGGAAGTGCTTAAGACCACACTGAACGGGTCCCTGAGCAATCTGATCCAGTGGGTGGTGTTCCTGCCCATGGCAGAGGGGTTAGAACCAGACGAGCTTTAAAGTCTCTTCCAACCCAAGCCTATATTTCCATGACTGCTGCATCAGAATATGGTAATATTGAAAGAGAACTTCACTTTCCTTTACTCTGGGTTTACAACACAGATCATCCAGAGCATGACCTGAAGTTTTAATGTAGTTCCGGGGACAAATAAAGGAAAAGGAAAGGACTTCTGTGCTTCCCATTTATTTTCCCAAAATTTCCTGTTTTCCAAAGAGATGTAAGAGAACAAATAAAATAATTTTAAAAAGCTAACACCACCACCTAAGATTTAAAAGAAGTTCTCTCTACATAAATGCTTTCAAGTAATTTTTAAAATAGTTGCCTCTGTTATAGCAACATTTCTATATTTTCAAAAGCTAAATCCCTAAATAGTGTAGAATGAGTAGATATGAAAATATTATTAGAAATTTCAGATACAAACTTGTTTTCCCTGTTGCATAAAGGACCAGCAGTCTGACAGCACTTAAAGTGCTTTTAAAAGGGAAAATCAAAGTAGCTTCTTGCAGAATTAAACTCTTTTTACAACCATTTGGGCTAATTCTGGTCACATTTTCTTTTAAAAAAAAAATCTGTTCTAGAGACAGTGTAATCAAATACTTTACTTTCAGTGCATGTCATAGGCAAACACTGGAGCACATGGAGGCTTCTACATACACTTTGAGCTGTGTGACATAAGTGAACAATAATTGAGCCTGACATTGCTTACAAGCTACAGAAGTTACACGAAAAAATTCAGCATTTTGATCTTTATTTAATTTTAAATCACGTAATCGTAAAATATACTAACACTGGTTTTATTTAAGTTCCAAAGCATTACGTCAATTGGGATTAAAACCCACAAGCAGTTAAACAACAAAGATTTCCTTTGTTAAAATGAAGCCAATACTACTCTGCGGTCAGTGGCCCTTCATTTCCTCACCAAGTAATTCTCCAGTGTTATCGGAAACCCATGGAAGTTGTTTGCAGCTGTACTCATTTCCCATTTCACTTCAGTCTCCCAATCAGACAGATATACACACACACACACTGCTTTAAAGGTTATTGTGTAAAATGCACAGGATGCAGTTATGTTCTGAAGCAGGCAATTACTCAAGGCTTCTGCTGAATTCCCCAATTAATATCCTTATCTAAATGGACTACCTCCGACACCATAGGATTATTAATTTCCTCAAAGATATGTCCATAACATTTTCATAATACCAAAGCACTTCATATATAAATTAATATATCTTTACAACACTCCCAAGTAATTAGGTCATGCAATTATTTCTATTTTACACCTGCAAAACCTAAGTATGGGAAAATTAACAACTCAAAATTAATTTCAGCATTCTCCTGTCCAGGTTGTGAACCCAAGTCTCGTTTTCAGAAGTATGCATCATTTTCATACCAAGTTTCATTAAAAGCATAGAAAGCTATACTTTTGCGATGAGCATTTCTGCCAATCTGACTCAAAATTGTTACATGGAGCAATATCAGGTACCTCTCTTCCTCACTTGCTATTACTCTTTTAAATTTCTGAGGTAAGGCATGACTTCTCAAGTGATTTTTGCTACCCAGCCCTGATTGCCTCCCCAAGCCAAATCTGGTTGGTACAACAAATGTAACGGAAGTCCTGGGGAAGTGGAAAGAAGCATTCCAATCGGGCAAGATATCAGAAATTATTTCTAGCCTGAATATATGGGCAAGGTAATACGAAAGGAGTCTACGGGCCCTATATGGATACCTGGTTAGGATTCCATTTTCTTGCTCAGTAATACTAAGGAGAGCTGTAACTCCTTTCACTATGCAAATGGGGTTTTTGCCATTCTAGCGTGCACACTGCCACTTAAAAAGCAGTATAACCTTCTTTCAGGCACCTTAACTCAGCAATCTTAATGATACAAAGCCTGTAACACTGAGCAGTAGCCACACTTTAAAAACATGGCATGGTGAAACTATTTTATCCATATGGAAACTGACACAGTTCAGGGAATTCAGTGAGCTTTTTTTGTTTAGAGAGAGTTCAGTCTGTCTCTAGTTCTACAGGAATTAAGGAAGTTCTCCCTAGCTCTTCAATTTCCACGTTTTACATATGACTTGCTGAGTTGTTATTGTTAGACATTTGAAAGTTGTTACCTTTCTTCTAATTTCACAGAAATGTTAATACATTTCTTCTAATGATGTTTGTCATCCCACAATTTAAAAAGTAAATCCAGAAGAAAACTACAGGAAACAATGATAGGAAAAGAATTTGGTTGACAATGTCCTTCTGGGGAACAGTAAGCACACATTTTAAACTGGGCAGCTAGTTTGCAAACCACCCTTACAATTCTTACTGGATGCAACAAAAAGCTCATATTTCATGCATGTCCTACCCTCCTCAGACGGAAAGAAATTACATGGTTTGATTGAAAACCTTTAGGAAAATCAATACAATAACTCTTTTCAATAGGCACTAACAGATCCATTTCTAAATACATAATTTCTAAATCCAAATAGGTTAGAAATTATAAACTCATAATTCATCAACTCATAAATGTACACTTATATACAATGGTATCCTCAGCTATTACTAGTAGATGCCATACTAATTACCTATTCCACTTTCTCTAAGAAAGCAATCCTGCTATCAAGTATCATGCTTCCAACACTTCTCAAAAGCAAAAAAGCAAATTAAGATATTGTAATATGAAAGGCACAAAGATGAGGAAAAAGATATATTTTTCTACTCAATATGACTGTGTTCATGTAAAATAGAAACATTCAGTAGTTTATTCCAAACATTAAAATAATCAATTGTATTTTGTAAATACAGCCATGGAGTTTCTATCAGTGATATGTAAAACTTTTCAGTTCTACAAGTACCCAAATAGCTCACAAGCAAATAAACCACACCTGCAAGAAACAGAAATAGTACTAAAGTACTATTATATGTACCATATGTATTACATGTGCTTATATAAGCATTGTATATGTATTTTGAGCTCCAAGGCACAAATCTCAGAACTTGTTTACTGCTATATATAATCCTTTGCTTTACATGAATGTTGCTAAATGTGTAGATCTTTTCTGAGCCTCAGTGCCCTAGCTATAGTGTTAAGTGCTGAGAATTAACCACAGAGTCCCAGGACGTGTGTTCAGAACAGCTATCAAATAGTGCAACTTCAACTCTTTCCACCTAAATGTATTAACATGAGTTGAAACACTTCCACTCTGTCAATTACTTCTGTATTTAATTACAAGCTATTTTGCAAGAAGTTCAGCAGATATAAAGTAGGTATCATAATTTACATGTTTTTCTACAGTTGTGTTCAGATTGAGCATGAAAATTGTGGAATTAAGTCTTTGTTCTCATTCTTTCCGGAAAATAATATTATAACTATTTTTATTCTACCGGGACAGCTCCTATGCTCATCACTTTCTTTTAATCACATGGAAACTCCAAAGATAAGTAAAATGTTATTTCATTTGCTTTCATGAAAGACCAAGTATATGTGAAAAGATTACAAAATGTCCTGTGATATCCTGCTCCAAGAAGTGAAATAGCGTGCAAAGAAAAACTTAGCAGTGTTTCCTTAAGTTATTCTGTAATTATTTGAAATATAAAAGATGTTTTTAAGTCTCAGTGAAGATTTACTGAAGGGGATACTTGGAAACAGATTGCAGTAAGAAGCACGCAGATACTACTTAAGCCAGCAGCATTTCTGAGAAACAAACCAGTCAGTCAATAGCTCTTGTCATGAAAAGAAAGCTCTTCTTTTGTGAAAGATGAACTTATCCTACAATGGTCCACGTCAGTGAATTCTAAAAATTCAGGATTATTGCATTAAGACACAGACATCTTAGCCTGGAATCCACAAAATTCTAGAAATGCATTAGCTACATCAGGAGAATAGAATGCAGTGTTTCACTTGATAGAGGTTACGTGTAGGTTGTTCCTATTTATAATCTGCCTTACTACCATGTATGGGAATTCTAGCCATGGACCACAATATCATAGCATTAAATTTTATAAAGAGAAAGAAAACAATGGACCCTTGACCTGGAGAAGAGATAATTACACATTACCACCTGAAACATATTTTTAACACTCACCACATATTTTAAGAATCCCAACACTAGCTTTTAGTTGACTTGAACTGAATGCCATTAGTCCTCAACTCACCTTTGGGAATGCACAACAGCACATACTTAACTCATACTGTCACTTTCAATTTTCAACTTACAACAGGATACAGTTAAAAAGACTTGATTCATATTCCAGCCCTATCTCCCCTGTGGTTGGAAGGGAAACCTGAGGCCCTGTGAGGGTTTCTCTTCCTTGGACAAATACCTTACAATGCAGTAACTTCACAAGGTACAACAAGGATAATATGTATGTATGTAAGTATATATATGTATATAACAAGACAGGACTTGATCTCTCCAATTCTAGTCAAATGTACTCTTCAGCTGAGCCCTATTTTAATTAATCAGGGAAGATAAAATACACTGTGTTACAGCTAGAACAATAATCAGTGTCTTTTAAAGTGTTTTTTCAACTCCTTAACATGTCAATTTTATTGAAAATGCTTCCACACCAAATAAGATCTATTCAGGTTAAATGTTTTCGATATCTAGAAAGAAGAGAGACTTGAGAAGTTACAAGCCTGATAACCTCAATCAAAACTCAACCACCATGTTAGTGCCCACTGCAGATTGACAGTTTCAAACTGGTCATGTACAGGATAGGCAGCACAGCCAATTAGAGCATATGAAATTCAGGGTCCTATTTAACATGAAGACAATATAGATGAGTTACCTTTTTAATATCCACTGAACTTAATCTGAGTACACTCTGGGACCAAGCTTCCCTTCTCTCCTCTGCCTACCTTCTCCCTTTCCCTCTTCACTATATTTAAGATGTCTATCCAGAAGCATGTCTATCTAGCATTACAATTTTAACAGTAATAGATACTAGTGAAGGGGGATAGGAATGGCACACGATAGGTGAATATCAAAGCCTGGCCCTTTAACTATATTGGGGGAAAAAAGTGATATTCTTCTCCTGAATGTAAACCAGAGGGAGATTCTTTTCTTCTCAGTGTTTGTGTTCTGAACTACAATGATTTAATTATTTCCAGTTGCCCTTTTGTTTGTTTTTTTTTTTTTTAACACCAAGCTGAGAAGGACTGCAGATGGCACTGCTTGCTTCTGGGTATGTATGCTACAATTAAGGCAGGTAAGAAACTCTCTTGACAGAAAATCTTTATTACTTTTCTATTAAGTGTTCCTTATCACTTCACCATCTAGTGTGTTGAGCTCTCTCAAGATCCCCTTCTAACATAAATGAGATCACAGGAAGCTACTGACATGGAAAACTGCAAACTCTGGCTGCAGACAAGTCACAATCTCCCAGTGCCCTAATTCTTCTACCCATTAAGTAGGAATAAAGATATTTCTTTATGTCAAAACTTTGGCAAGGGAGGTACAGAAGTGCCTTTTTTCAAAACACAGTTTGGACAATGCCATCTGATAATACAGGGAGCAGAAAGAGGTAGGAAAAGAACAGAAGAAAGAGGAAGAGAAAATGACCTGCAGGAACATTTAAGGAAACAACAACCAAAAATAACTGGCCAATTATACAGCAATGATGAAATGAATGGAGGTAGAATTTATGTTCCCTTGCAATTTGAATACTGCAGTCACTCACTTCTTTCCACCCAACTCACAGGCAATTTTATTCCTATTTTTATCAATATTATATTGAGACAACAAGAAATATCAAAGTGTCAGGCAAAAGTACTTTTCAAAATCAGAAAGGGCAAGGAAGTAGATAAAAAAGCAGATTTTTTTTTCCTTTTAAATCATGTAAAATGAGAGAAAACAAGCGTAGAGAAAACCAAGTAGAAATAAAGTATACAAACACTTTCTGCATTTACTTTAGAAGACTGTGGATGAATTTTTCTTGTTTTACTTGTCAGGCTACCTTTTCTCTAAACCCAACATTTTGTAAATATAGTGTTTAGATGCAGGCTTCAACTGTAGTATCTTCTGTTGGTATAGCTATTTCAGATGTCCCTCTTAGCAGTGTTATACAGATGCAGCACACACTGACAAAGAAGTTATTGTCAGAAATAACCCAAATAACATACCTGTGCTTGCACTCAGAGCTTTGCTGACACAGCAATTACAATTGATAAAGCACACAACTCTTTCATACCCTGAGCTGAAAAAACTACAAAACAAAATGGAGGCAATAGCCTTCAAAACATATTTTTTCACTCCATTTTTGCTCCTTTAAGTCCCCTGAAATTGCTTCCATGAATGAGCAAGAGCTAAATTAATAAAGCTTCTATTGCTTCCTCGTACTTACTGGGTTTGTAATAGATAAAAGTTGCTCATTACACCTCTGCAGGATCTCTAGTCTAAAAATCTCTGAATTGTGAGAAAAAAAATCTGATTGAGTAAATCAGAAGCAACTCTCATAATTTTTACTGTGAAATAATACCTAAACACAACACAAAAAGCTAAGCTGGGCACAACCCAGCAAAATATTATTGAAATAAAACCAAGCCCTTCTTTGGGAATAATCTCTGGGAAAAACATCCAGTATATGTATTATTTTCTCTACATTCAGAAGCAAGAGATGGCAGGCAACCCTTAAAATGTTTTCAGAATTACTGGGTAGCTTCAATTAAGACTGATTATTTTGTTTCCCATCTCTCTGACCTACACACCTTTCAGTATCTGAAATTCAGTTACTAAAAGGTTACCTGGTTCTTGTATTTTTACTGCCCTGTTAAAAGCTCAGTGTTTTTTTCTGACGTTTTCCAAATAACCAGTGAACTCTTTCTTTTCAATGCATAAAAGCCATACCTGAAAATAATCCTCCAGATTACGTATTTCTAGCAGTAGCAACAGTTAATTACAAAGAAAGTCTCTTCTGACTGTGAGACAAGTGAGTCTGCACGTAATAAATGTCCCCCAACAAAAAAAAAAAAAAAATTAAAAATAGGCCTGGCAAAAAAACTATGCATGAAACTTTGAAGACTGCTAAAAATAACTTGGGTGAACCTAAACTAAAATATGGGTTTCTACTGTATACTTACTGCACTATAAAAATGCATGGATGTTGACCAGTCTAGAGTGGAGCTACTCAGAAGCAAGCCTTCACAAAACATGATGTGGATGTCAAGTACTTTGAACCAAGTGCTTCACTCTCAAATCCTTTTCTACATGCTTGTATAACTTACTAATATTGACACAGCCCAAGATACCACGTTAACTCCAGCTATTGTGAAAGCATGTTTTCAATGTTAAACCAAAGATTTTGATTTCATCTGGTTTATGCATTTATGCAAATACATTAATTTGTTAATACATAAAATAAAACACTGTATTGTACTTACCAGTTTTGGGGTTTATTGAGAAGAATCCCTGCGGATTTCCACTTGTAATCTTGTAGGTTAATTTTTCACTTGAGCTCGAATCTGGATCAAATGCCTCAATCTGAATGACAGATACATCTTTAGGTGAGTTTTCCATGACCTCTGGGTAATAAACTGGTTCTGTGGTCTGAGGAGCATTATCATTAACATCCCCAACTTCTATGTAGATTTCAATGAAAGATGATAAAGGCACAATGCCTTGGTCTGTTGCATAAACTGTAAGCCAGTAATGTGAAGTAGTCTCACGATCCAGGTGATCTGCAGTCTCAATAATACCTGTTTAATAGGAAGAAAGATAAATAGAAAATGCTCAATAAGTATGCAGAAATGTGTAAAAATACAGCAAGCAACAAGTTCGAATAAATTAATAAATCAAACTGAATACAAGTTTAAAATAACCAACACTGATTCTACAATGTGTGCTAATATACACATACAAACATATCAAGGCTAAACTGAAGCAACAAGAAATAAAATTACTGTAACAGTTTTCAGCAATTGTGCATCACATACTAAAACAATATACTATTTGATTTCCTTCCAACATCTTTTGAAATACATCAGACCAGTTAGCACTATTCATAAAATTGGTTTTACCTAAATGATTAAATCAAATGTGTAATTCACAATCTTTTGGGACTTGAATGACCCTCTTTACAGTAAATTTTATACCATCTTAAACTATCTGGTTTAGATGCCAAGCTCTTGAGCTCTTTACTATTATTCATATTAATGAGCAATTACTTAAATGTGAAACATTTTTATCTCCATGCCCAAATGAATTATTTGATTGAACTTTCTTAAAGTGCTGATTTATGTTCACACAGAAATGTCAGAGAAAAGAAAACAAAAGTTATATCAAAGCTAATCTTTTCAGCATTAGGACTAACCAATGGCTGCCATTACTCTGGAAACTGAAGGCAGCAAAAAAGGGACAAAAATCTGCTCAATCTTACAAACATAAAATGAATTACCAAAAAAGGAACAACTATACAATTCACAAACTTAATAAAAAGCTGTCTGCTGAGCATACAGGAGATTGTCTAAGCCAGAACTGATTAAAGAATTTACCCAGCATGAAGAACTACAACTTTATTTTTATAAGCAGCTTACTCTACAGGTACAGCCATATTATGCATGTGTCAAAAGGGTATGTGGTATGGTGTAACCCATAAGATGGGGGATGAATATTAAACAGATTCACGGAGCCATGGCACAATAAAACTTCAGACTTTCCTTTTCCTGATCCAGTCACTCATACAGGGTGTCTGATGTGAGATATTTTCTAAACAGAACTTAAAATCAACCCAATACACATCAGGATGAGGGACAGAGCAAGCCCCTGCAGCCATTTCAGTGGAAATTTTGAAGGGCTTTGTCACGGCTCTTACTATTTGTTATAGACTCACACACCAGGCCTAATCGGGATTGGAGCCAAGATGAGTCAAACTATCACCATGACAGCCAGTTTTGGACTCTGGATAAAGGCACATGATGTGACTGTGCATGATGTGGCACTTCTGAGCTCATTTACTGCACACAGATACATATATATGTATATACATACACATACACACCATCAGTAAATAAATAAATATGCCACTGTTTTCACAGGAGTTCTTCAGGAAAGGAATTAACTCCAAGTATCAGGTCCTTCAATGCAGACATGGTTTTTTTAATACATTATACTGACTGAGCAAAATATTAAGGAATTACTTATTCATTCATTACTTTTTTTGCCTTGTGAGAAGCTGCATAAAGGTCTGACCATGACAATTTAACATTTTAAGTTGTCAATAAGATCACTTCAGAAGGGCTGGAGAGGATTGAAACTGATGCTTAGACCTGCAAATTCCCATATATAGCATTTTAACCAACACAGCATTTCAGAACTACCACCAGATGTCAGTGTGGAAATTGGTTTAATATAGCGTCAAAGGCTACAGAACTGGGATAAAAAGGAGGGCCACTGCAATTTCAAAATATACATGCATTACATGCAGTCTATAAAGTTTTCCTGAAAGTAAACTACTATAATTTCCTTTTTTATTTTTTTTTTGCATAACGTCATCAGCAACTTAAGTTTAGTTGTTAATTAATACTGATATTTTACGTATCCAGTCTCTCTGCCTCAGAATTTATATTTTGTTTGATGACAGCTTTACTATTAAAACAAAAAAAGTAATACTATCCAGTAGTCATTGGATTTGTTCACTGGTTACCTGAATAGTTTCTGAACAAATTTGCTCTTAAAAATGGACACAGCCTTGAGCACTCAGTTACTCAGATTCTGCTTTGTAACTCATGGCACACCTTTTGCATGACTCTACTTCAGCCAGGAGACTTGCTTGAGAGCAAACAAATTTGTTACTTACTGTGGCCTCACTTCTAAATCTAAATGCTGGATGTAGCATACAAGCACTTAATCTTAAATCTGTGTAGACTCTATGTATGCTTTGGAAAGTTCTGTAAACCCTTCATATTCTACCAAAGAGAAGACTGCATTGTATTAATTCTCTTTTAGCAAGGGTTCCAGCACTGCTGCTTTATTGCTTGTGATTCGTGCTGAAAAGAGCAACTGTTTCCATTTTACACCTCCCACTTTCTAAACGGTAGCTGCATCAGAAGTGGCAGATTAATTTTAACAGAGCCTTGACTGACTTTAAAGAAAGATAAAAAGAGACTCTTGTGGAAATGAAGCTCACTTCCTGCAATCTGCTCACCTTACATTTATAAATTCTACCTCACTATTTATCAAAGCCCTCAAGTAAAAAAGATGACTGAACCTATTTTGCTTTTGTAGTGTATCAGTTCTCAAATGTCCATTCCCTTAAGTCACATCCATCACAAGGAATGAGGACGAAAGAAGTAACACACCCAAAAACCAGTATCTCAAAAAGAAATATGTGGAAAGGCTTAGAGTATGATACAGCACACATGGGCAACTTTGTCTTTTGGTTAATTTTTAATTTCAAATTAGATCTGCATATATAATGTTACTTCTGTATATTTTACATAGACTTTGCAGAGTGTTCAATAAAAGGTTTAGAATCTGTCTGGTGATCCAACCACTGGATACATCATATAACACAGATTCCCCAATAGGATAGCTCTGGCTTTCAGAATGTCTCCCATTTTCTACAGGGCCACTCACACTCTGAGTATGCAACACAAAATATCTATTTTTCCATTTTTCTCATGTTTCTCACCCAACTGATCCTGAATTTTAGGGTGAACATTTTTTCTTTATAATTCCAGTCTGAAATAGAAAGCATCCAGGAAAACAATTTCGTGATCAGTCAGCTATGCAAAACTCTCTACCTGTTTAACACTAATCAACAGATTAATTCCTGAATGATTTTTTTTTTTTTTTTAAAGGCACAAAGGACACAGTTTAAAATAGATGCAATAGACAGGTATGAGTATGCAAGTTGGGAAACTTTTATTTGTGGATGCCCTACCCCTAGAAGTGTTCAAGGCCAGCTTGGATAGGTCTTTACACAGCCTGGTCTAGTGAAAGGTGTCTCTGCCCATGGGCACAGAGTTGGAACGAGATGGTCTTTAAGGTTCTTTCCAACTCAAACTATTCTACAATTCTACGATTACTAGAGACAGGCATCACAGATGAGTGGATTACTTTGACAATATAAAAAATGAAGACTTGAAGTAACAGTCCTCCATCATAAAACCTATGCAAAAGGGAACAGGAAGATAGCGAACAAAAATTTCCCTTCACCCTTCACATATTGAGGGCTGTGAAGGAGAGGCCACCACACCTAGCTCTCCTCATTGCTCAAAGCTGCAGGCAATAGAAAGGGAAGGGACAACGGGTCTATTAACATGACTCAGCTTTCTTCCTGATGTTTCGACCCAGCAATAAAATGGAACAGATATACTAATCCAGCACACGTCTAGGGGTGGGGGCAGGCTCTGACAATCAAAACTTGAATTTTTTCTGGTTCTACATCAGCATTTATGTCACAGAATACAATCAAAACTAAATGCACATAACTATATGAACTACTTCAGTTTTTTCTCTGCCCCTTCAGTAGTCTGATCTTACATCAGTAATTACAAAACAAGCTTATTGTCATTACTCTAGTTGAAATTGCCCTTTCCTCTGCAAGTTTAACACTAAATCTTTCCTGATTTTGCCTATGAGAACACTAGTAACTTCATTTTTAATTTCTATGCAACAATAATGAATAAAAATGCATGAAAACTTCAGTAGCCTGCTATACCTTCTAAGGAACACAAGCTCAAAGAATTCAACTGATTACTTTATTTTAACAAACATAACAATAATTCTCCTACCAAATCACAGGTCTAGAACCAGTCTTTAAAGTACTATTAAGGTACCATTAAGGTCTGTGTGTCAATTTTCTGCTTTTACAAATGTTGACTACAGTAACCTATTTTACATATTAGGGCAGCGTAAGACTGTATGCTGCCTGAAAGCCAGCACTCAGCACCTGTGGAGTTTATAAATTCACTGGCTTGTAGTTCCAGTGGTCCTCAAGACAACAGAGAGAAAACTGATCAGAACTCCTATATCAAACAGAAATAATAAAACAATCTAACAATAGTTAATTTGTTTTAATCTTGCAAACATCTAGATCCATTAAGCATCAGTAAGATGTTGATCATATCATCAGTTTCAACAGCATGTTTTGGCTCCTAGGAAGAATTTTTCCTTTTTTCTTCAAGTGGTGCAAGGCACATTTAAGGAATACATCTTAAGAGCCTCTATTGTATCTTCAATGCTGTAAAAGCTCCAACTCTGCTCTAATTCTTCTCCCATTCACAGAAAATCTTTAATCAGCAGATTTCCCATCCATCCTCCATGCTAAGGCAGTTGGCTAATTTTGACTTTCACAAACCATTTGCTTTTTATGTAGCAAGACAAGTAGAGAAATCTACTAAAGAATCTTTAGCATGTATGGTAATCCCAAAGACCTGCAAACATTATTATTCAAAACATATGGTGAAGTGAGGATTTCAAACACATTTTTCACTTGACTGGCTGTGCAATCTTGAAGCCTTTCAGGTGGTCAGGATAAAAAGAAATTCAAACTCAGTCACTAACCACCAGAGGGGAGCACAAAAGAGCTCTGATGAAATGTTTCTCAGTCATCTGCAAAAGGACATTAGAACTGATTTTACAATATTCATATGTCTGAAATTTAGACTAGATATTCTTCCCACTTAATGCAATAGACCTTTTCTATCAATTTCATTAAAGGAAGGCCAAAGTCCTAAGTGACTACTGTAGAATAGAATTTGGACAGAATTTAATGTGGAGGAACAGGATGGTTTATGAATATAGCAACTGAGGATAAAGTGGAAACATTAAAACCCCACTCACAACAAGAACCAACTCTTCCTCCAATTTAAATCCCACAACACAAATCACTACAACCAAAATCACGCTTAAAAACAAAAATAATTATAAAATACACCTCAAACCTTACATATGCCAATTCTATCTAATTAACAAATGCTCAAACTATAATACTCCCAATTCCCAGGGATGATCCTCCTTAAGTGTGCTTATCCATAAGAACTCTAATTAACAATATTAATGATTCTGTAATGGAAATCAAAACCCGCAATCATTTCTCAGCAAAGCATGAAAATGCAGTTTAGCAGAACTTGCCCGGGAATGACATTTGAAACAAACTAAGAGAAATCCCTGGCCTGGAACGTGATGCTTGAAATCTGATTACAAACTCAATTAATCTAACTTTTAATAAGTTGGGCAAATCAAAAAGCTTCTTCAGCTGCTTTAAAAGCCATTCGGGGGGCCGGGGGGAAAAGCAATATTTTACAAATTGCACGAACAAAAGTTTTGATCAAATGTGACCTTCAACGAACTACCAATTGAAATCAAAGTTTTAAAAGCCAGTGGATTAAGCCTGTTATGAACACGGAGACATGCTGTCCCTCAATGGCACTAGACTGCCAGCACACCAACCCAGACTGCAACTGTCCTGAATTCTAAACAAACAGTAAGTCACTGCAGGGTAAACTATCACTAAGGCCTGCACACTCTTTAGAATCAGAGATAAAATTGCTTAGCACATACTGCAGTTTACTACAAGAATCTCTGCTACCTCAAGATAGGCAACATATATTTTCCAGAAGTTATTTTGTGAATAAGGGTCCAAAGGACCCCAGCTCCCAGAAGTCTACTAGCCAGTTTTTCTGGGAAAAATTCTGATTAACATTTTGTGAAACTTTGCTTAAGCTGTTGTTAAAACAAAGAGACAGTCACATCAGCCTCATTTATTAGTGGTTTGGTTACCTTCCTAAGTCTTATTTGATAAAATTCTATCATACTTTGGTTTCTAATGTTATACAATTCAGAACAGACAGTTTTCAGGTTGTCACTAAAATCTCCACAATTGCACAGTCAGAATAGGCCTGAAAAACAGAGACATTTTATGAAGCTGGTATTTTCCACTTAACTTTTGATTTTTTGCCCAGCTCATTTTACTTAAAATTGCATCCATTCTAACCAATACTTTGTTAATGACAGTGCAGTTCTTCAACCTATCCAGACCAAATACAGATGAACACAAATTACTTCCTATTCATTCTTCTTATATGCTCTATTTTTCCTAGATTTTTTTCTTACATTATTACTTACCATGACATGATAAGCATTTTCCTGAGCTGTATAAATACAGAGGCTATAGCAGAGAAGACAGGATTAAAAAACCAAGAAAGCCCAGCCCCCCACTCCTCAAAAACCTGCACCCACAAGAAACTAGGAAAGAGCATCTGGCACAGGAAAAGATGAAGTGCTTGTCTGCTTCTCAGCAGACCCCAGAGGCCTTAAAGAGGAACACATCCATACTCTTTTGTCCTCCTTTTCCTCTTGAGTAACTTCTAGAGGCACAGTCAAATCAGGACAGTTGGCAAGTGCAGCCCTGTGTGCTCCTGTGTGTTACACATGGGGGTTCTTTATTTGTTTTTTTTTCCTTCACCTTATGATGCCTGTCAGAAATGGTAAGAAGGAAGGTGACTTGAAAAAAAAAGTGCATTTATTAATACTTATGGTGTCCACTCACACAAGATAAAAGACTACAGCAGACTAGAGTGCACTATTTACAAGTACTACACTAATCTGTAATAGTCAGTAAAAATTGTGATTTTATTACTAATTGTGGCCAGTGTCATAGCTCAAATTCTTTCCACTTTTCCAGTAATTAAAAAAACCCTCTATCTGTGTTTCTGTTAACTTAACTTCCTTCTGATAACTTCTGGAACTTCTGGCAACCACTATAATCTGACATTGGGAAATGCCTTGAAGCAGCAGTCACAAGCCTACATACCATAAAGAGTTTTATAATTTGAAGGTTTTGAAACATGTAACCTATTGAACTCTGAAGAAAAAAATTATTCTTTCCCTGAAGCCGCTGTGCTACTGTAACTGAGGCCTCTACTAAGCACCAGTGTGTAAGGGACAACTAAACCTTAAGCCTTCCCTGCTTCTAAAACAGCATCCAATGCTAATGTCAATAAAATTTAATAGTATTTGATCACTCAAGTGTAATAAATAACCACTTAGTAAAACCAAAACAAAGACAGCACAGTATCACACCAGATTTAATTTTATACAGACCAACGATCCTTAAGCACTGAAAATTTTACGTATGTCCTGCCACAGAGACAACAAACTACTCAGTACTTAAAACGTCAGCTGAAAAGACCAAAATCTCCATCCTGGTAACTCCATGAAACAATCTCTTTCTAAAGAAGGAACGGAATGAGATTCCTCTTGCAAAAGTGAAATGTCAGCTCATCCACTCTATAAACATGGCAGAATGCCAAGAGAGGCACTGCACTCTAACTCCTGAAATATTAAAGACCTGTGGCAGGCAGGGTGAACTTTTAAAAAGTATATACAATCTCTTCTTTCTAAAAAAGTACTACTTTGGACAAATAAGCTGAGTCGGAAAAGTTCCTTTCCTTTAGTGCATGTGCACTTTGAACAGGAAGCATTACGTGATTACGCCTCTAATGGAACAAAGTGCAAAACCCACCCAGAGAAATATGATTTCTCTTCGGCTCCATAACAATTTAAAGCTTATCACTGACAATGCAAGCTACTCATATCAGACTTCTTGCATCACACAGACTAAAGAGTCACACAGACTAAACTGTACTGTTTCAGAATACAAATAATCCTTGCTTGTAGCCCTGAAGGAGAGCAAAAAGTTTTAGCAACTATTGCTTGCTTTTGAATCACACATGAACAAGAGATGTTCACTGCTTTTCACTCTCCTCTTCTCCAGAAGCATTAATTAGACAAAGATAGAAAGACTGTAACCGGGCAACAAACCATCGATACTGTGTTTTTCATACCTCAAAGAATTTGGGTGGCTTGTCTGCAAACATGTCTGAGGAATATGAATGTGCAAAACTAATGATTCAGTCTAGTTTGAAATAGTTTTTTTTTTTTCCTTTTCAACCACTCAGAAATTCTTCTGTTTTGCCTAAGCTGAAATGCAAATTAACACATTCTGATTTATTTTTTAAATAATTTGGTGCTTTACCTTTTACATGCATCCTGGTTAATTGCATTTTAATGTTGGGGAAAAAAAAACAACCGACCAATTAAAAAACCTGAGATTTTCACATGCACCCCAAGATTATATCATCTAACATACATAATCAATATAAATGTTCCTTCTAATAGTTACAGCTTGTCACATACAGATTTTATACATTTATTTCTTTAAATATTCAGTAAGTTACTATATAGTGGTTTTAATTCACCTTATATGCATATAAAATTCCTTCTTTATCAGAAATAAATTTCTTCTTTATAAGAAAGGCAGTAAAAAATCCTAAACTTCACAATTTCAGTTTCAGAGAACACACAGAAAAATTTCTCTCAGGAAAAGCTACAAAAAAAAATACTTAAAATAAGTTGAAAGTATCATATTGGAACTACAAGTCTTTTGTCAGCATCTATAAAGGCAGATTCCAGAAGATGTAACTAAATATTGTTTAGAGCTCTTTGACATAGAAATACACACATTTCAAGTTGTGTCTTGTGTACTAACAGCTGAGAAATCACGCTTAGCTAGAAATATTAAATGGAAAGCAACTCTTGTTGCTGTCTCAAGGACAAATTGCTCATTTTCTAACAAATCAAGGCCTGGAAAGTTTCAAATAAAATCACTATCAGTATCAGCAAGTTGATGGAACTGCAGCAGTAGCAAGACCTTAAACATGTCGAGTCCACCACTGCTTTCTTTCTTTCCAGGGGCCAAGTATTTCAAGTTCTGTGAGGTGGAAGGGGAAGAATATCACTGCAAGGCACACAGAACCCACCCTTAAACAGAATCATCGCCAGCAGAGCAGATTTAAAATTTTAACCAAAAAAACCCAAAATGGAACAAAGAAAAACCTCAATCATAATAAAATGTTTTATATCTCAAATTCAACTTCACTGAACTTAGATGCAGTGAAATATATAATAAATCCAGTTTTGTAGCAGTATCTTAAGTAAATGTGATATTAGTACAAGCTCTCAAACCCCTTGGATTTCATTAAAAAAACACTGTATTTGAAATTAAATTTCTATTACTCCAATGGAATAACAGCAAGAGTAGTCAGTGAAACAATCAGACACTACCAGTGTCCAGTGAAACCTGTCTCACTTTTCCAAACTCATATAAGTTACCAATGCTGTCCTTTTAAAATATTTTTTGGGAACAAAACCTTGGCATCCAAAGAGCCTCAGCATATGGTCAAATCCAAACTTTGACATAAAACTTAAAACACAGAACAATTTATGCATCACTTCTTTGCTATGAACGTACAGCAGTAATTTGAATTCTGTTATTCAGTTGTATAATTGTGTTATATACCGCTTATAAACCAGGTAGATAGACCTGGTAGATTTGAAGAAATACAGAATGTTCAACAGTTAAGAGTAGCTGTCCCTTAAATAAGCATTTAGAGATAGTACAAAGAGCTGGAAGCAAAGATGTGCATAGTTAAAGCTCTACACCAAAGACAGACTATATTTGAAAACATTGAGAAAACAGACTTTTCATGTGGCAGTTAAATGGGTAAAGTAGAATAAAAAATGGGGCAAAAAGAGAATTGTAAATAATTACATGCAGTAACATTTTAACTTCTAGTTCCTGCCACTTTACTTTCTGTGCATTTCTACAGAAAACAAGTCAAATGAACACAAAACACAGTGTTCAGACCATTTATAAAAGAAAAACAGTTCTCACGTGTTCCTAAAATTGTCTACATAAAATATTATGCCCAGAAATTATGATTTGGTACTAGCTAGTCTGGGCGACAGGCAATAAATCTCCTAAGGTCCACAAAAATTGTGAACATCCTTCCAGAAAGTTGGGGGGTTGGCGAGGGGGAGTTTTCGCAATTAGAAGATCCGTGATGGCGTTGCCTTAGAACTCAACTGATTACTTCCAGTTCAAAAAATCTTTTGGGACAATGGCAGACAGCTCCCATTGTCAGCCTCATTTATGGTTATTTTAATAGTTCCAGCTTATTTCTGTCAGCTAGGCTGCTTGTATGTCAAGCTTTCGGACAGGCAATATAATTGCTATACAGAGGAACAGTACCGTGTTGCTAAAGCTCAATATGGAGAGATATAAAAACCCCCTGATGAGTCCACATTAGGGAAATGTAATGTTAACTCCCATGTCAATAGCAAAAGTTATTGTAATACGATCTACATTTCCTTGAAGAGAGAGCAAGTAAAGCAAGCTTTGCTGTTAACATGAGCAGTCATTCACGATTTGAGAGAAAGCTTGCTGAAAAAAACATGACTGCACTACAACATCAACATTGCAGCAGGTTTATAAAATACTAGAGAAAGCAGAACAAACTTCCAGCAGGTTCTGAGCCAAGCATGTGGGCTTTCGGTACCCACAAAAGTAGCTTCTCTTACTGCGGTACACGAGCAAGGTTTGTAGGACCTGATGCAAGTCATTGCTCTGGTCACCCATTCCCCCATTCAGGACAGTTTTTTGTCTTCAGATAAAGACACAACCACTTTCTATGTCTCACCAAACACAGTTACACAGTATTATAAAATTAGAATAAGAAACTACATTTCAGCAAAATACTTTGGGATAATATTGTTAAGCTATTTTAAGCTAAGTTACCCTCATGACCAAGGGAATTTCTACTAAAATGCAGGTGATTCAAAAGCAAGTGAAGGCTTTTACAGGTCCACTATTTGTTTACGTATTAAAATCAAAGATAAAGACGGAATTATTTAATCAACTTTTATGAAGAATGTGTACTAGCCTCTGCATGAGAAATGCCAAGGGTGAATTTCTATGTTCTTTGTTAAGGTTTATAAGAATTTTTTAAAACCATACACAAATGAACATATAGATGCTCTTTGGAACTCTGGCTTCACCAGTGACTGCAAAATCCCTCTTAACTTCACTATCAGTCATCTTAGTAGTAAGGAATTGTTGACAATGGGTGTAGTAAGTCTAATAATTTAGCTGGGAAATGGGGAGCCTCTGAAGGGGAAATTCCTCTGCAAATGGCCCCAGGAATTTCAAAACTAACTGGAGTTGACAGATTAACCTAGGTCCCCCTTAGGCAGAAGAAGAGTCTACAAGGAAAATAATGAGACGCATGGGAAGCCAATTATGCACAAGAGCAACACATTTAATTGTTCAGAAACTGGTTTGTTGATCCAGAAGGATCTAGCTGTTTAGACCTCTGCAAACTATTAAAACCTGGACAGTTCTGCAACAAGTATACTTTGAAACTATTAAACTTTACAGATTACGTGTTTTGTCTGTAAATCTCAGAGTTTAATGAGCATCTTAAATAAGGAAAATTGCTCCATGTATCCCAAGAAGCCTTTTTCCTGCACACACAGCATTTCTCTCAGATTCCCTTTCTGGTGGCAATTTGAAACTGCAGCTTACCTCATATTACTTGTGCAAAAGTGACACTGAAGGCCCAACAGAGCAGTCCTATCCTTCAGTAAGAAGCAGTTACAGCTGTGTTCCACAGCAACTCTGGCTCATGACTAACCCACAACAAAAAATTGTTGTTTAGCACGTGTGTGTTATTTATGCATGGTTGTGGTTTTGACTGCTGCAATTTTGCTTCAAGCTTTCAGTCACCAAAATATTTTCAGTTGCAGAAACTGCTGGTTAGCAATGACAGTTTCCAGACCAGCTCCGAGCAAGAAAAGATACTGATACTTATCAAAAGGCAGGTAGCATGTTGAGGAATACTGGAAATCAGGTTATTACTGCTGTTCATGTTACTGCACCAGGTAGCTATATACACAATAGCACTTAATTACTGCCAACAGAAATGCTGCTCCCAAGCAGATTTCTGTGTACAAAGAGCTGATACACCTCTGGGCATGCTAATGCTAGGAGAACAAAGCAAATTGACAGTCATGAAATTAAAGCATCTGGGATCCAGTGACATCAAAAGACATTTTCATCCTTGTTCTGACAAAGTCAGATTTATTAACTTACAACAAAGTATCCATTTATTTATTCAGACTTTATTTCTACTCATGTTTCCAGAAGGGATTCTACACTGATCAGTACCTGTTATACTAATTTTTTTATTAGCCTTATTAGCCTTTGCATATGAATCAAATTAAACACAATGCCATATAGAGACACATTTCTGAACTTGTCTGGTTTTGAGCAAAAACTTAAAACTAGGGGAATCATGAAGGCAAAGGGTTTTGGTACCATAAAATTATGTTTATTCTCTTTGGTTATGATTACAGTATCAAGCAAATGGGAAATCCTCCATCTGTAAGCAAATTCTTATAGCACATTGAAGAATCAATACCTAACATCTAAAAAGAAGACTTGTAACTAGAAAACTAGAGATTACTTCCCAGATGTCAAGTATACTTATTTGTGGGCCCTGGCTGCTTGTTGGGAAATGGTTTCAGTCTTTCTCACATAAATAATGGATAACTTCATGTACAGTTTTAATCAATGCTCTCCAAAACAAAGAAATTACTAAAGGTAGTAGAAATGAAGGCAAGTTACAGTTTCAAAGTAAAAATCTATACATTTAATTCACTTTATACTTATTGCTTACAAGTAGAACCTGCAAGCATTTGGATGAACAGAGACCACAGAGTGTCTCTGACAGAATTTCCATTGAAAAAGCTCTTAATTATTCTCCGTAGGAACATTTTTCCTGAAGATAACTGCACCCTTCGTAACAATACCAAGGAAAATGAGTGTTATGAATAACACTTCATAAAACACTAATTTTTCATAAAGCCATAACAGAAATAAATCAACTCTGTCAACACTAGAACACTCTGTAAATGAAAGAACAATATGATATTGTAGGTAAGTAGTAGACCATTTAAGCACAAAATGCATTTGGCTCCTGAACCACTGAGGATTTTTTCCCTTGTTCAAGAAATTCACAAAATACACAGAAACTAGATGGAGTTGCACCTGAAGACCTTCTCAAATCACTGTATCTGTGCATAGCTGTTGTCAAAAAAAAAAATTCTCAAATGTTGGCCATTCCTGTGTTTGACTAGACTGAATGACTCAGTTTTCAAAGTATTTTTTTATCATCCCTGGAATTACAGAAATAGAATGGCATGTATTTCTTATTCCATTTCCTCCCATCATCACATGCTGGATCAATAGTCACTCAAACATTTACTCCACATAATCAGCAGTAACCTTGCTCTCACTCTGATCGTCACTCCCTTAACTTCTTATTAAACAATGCACATTAAAACTGATGTGTCATTTGAGTCAATGACAACTTGACAACTCATTTTCCACTAACAGTTTTTGAACCTTCTCACACTTTCCTCCTCCACCTTAACTGTATCTGGAAAGTTTCAAGTCAGTCCAAAATTTCATTACAAAGTTTCACCATTCAGTATGAACATTTTGAAGCCAGCAAAAAGCTAATTGAAAAGTGCAAGTTCTATGCTAGTTTTTGTTTTTAATATTTACAAGCACAGTTCCTAATCTGTTGGTTTCTGTACTTAACAGACAAGGCCCCATTCAGAAATTTGATGAGGAATGGTGTAAAACAGTTGGGACTATGAACTGCTTAGATTTTTATCACTTTTTTTTTGAGCCACGTTTTGTGTATATCTATACACAAGTAATCCACTTATTAACAAATTGTCATCTCTTCTTACATCTTTTTTTACTTTAAAACTACTGTCTGAACAAGCACAGTCAACCCAAAATATTACTGTACTAGCTAATAGGACAGGTAGAAAGCACATAGATATAACCAAACATGAAAGAAAGGCACAGGTCATTTTTCCATTTCTGATTAATCTGCTAAAATTGATAGTGTAATATTTAAACTACCTTCAAAGTGAACTATCATACCAGACTTCTTATGCAAAGGAATAATCATCTTTCCTTCCTCCCTCCCAAAGTAAGTAACATTCCTTGCACAGGCAGCTGGACATTTGTTAATCATTAACTGGTTTTGAAATAATAATGGAAAGAAACTGCTAGCTATTTCTCACAATGGTACACCAACAAAATCTTTCAAACAGAAGATATAGTGAATACTGTAAAATTATTTACAGTAAGAAAAAGATGCTATATTATCATAGCTCATTCAATATCTTGGTAACAATATTTGTTATTGTGAGCAAGACTTTCTGTGTTCAAACCCAAGTAATTAACTCAGAAACTTAATCAATTAAAAAAATAGCACTTTTAGCTAAAACAGAAAGAGATCTCTTTTAAGAAGATGAACTATGCTGCTAATACCTTGAATAATAAAATAATACATATGACCAGAATTGCAACACCAAATATAACAGAGGCACAACCAATGCACACATTCCAATCTTATCTAGAATCGCTTTGATTCACTCTACCTTGCTTTCATTACAGGAAGGGCACAGCAAGGGCATTCCTCTCAGATCAAACAGAAAATTCCACAGACAGAAGTTTCCACATGTCTGATTCGTTGCAGATTAGGCCCTTATCATTAGACAGCAATCTCTAATTTTCATAGAGACAGGATATACCCTGTCATGGCAAATCTACAGGAAAAGTGGGGAGGAGGATTAAAAAAAAAATAAATATAAACCCCCTGTAGAATGGAGCTGTATTCCCTGTGAAAGAGCTATATATGTCACTCTTACAGCTTTGGAGAAATGGAGGGGACAACATACCAACATTAAAGATCACATACATAATTCCATAATCCATAATTCCATCATAAACTTCTTGGACTGAAAGTCTTTCAAGCTGAACTACCAAACTCCCTCTCTCTCATAAATACAACCAAGACTACAGGCAACACATACAAGAAGTCTGTATTCATTTTTAGCATATTATTCATTCACTCTATTCACTTTCAGCATATTATGTTACCAGTATCTTCATTTTTTTACCCACGTGACTGGATCAGCTCTGTAACGCTCATGTACATTACCAGTAACACTAAAATCAGAAGGCTATTCTTTAATTATGTTTCTTGCATTTTTAAATTTGTAATATAATAACCCTTTAATCCTTAAATCCTATACAAAAAATGAACAAGCGCGCTATGATCAGCAACTTCAAAACCAAAACTCGGGAATTTTCACCTTCTTGTGTATAGAGGTAGTTTCAGGCTTCTTGCATCAGCAAAATAAAAGAGTTTTATATAAACATCCAAAATGATTGATTTAAGAAACATGCAGATTTTGGAAATGATTCATGTCAGTGGGGATTATTCTAGGTAGAAGATTAGTCAACAAAGCAATGCAATTACTGAATTTTCTATGTGTAACTTTCCTAATATACAGGCAGATATTCAGTTCTGTTATCAGCAATACCACACTGACAAGTCTGCAAAGACACAGAACTCTGAGCCAAAAGAACTATTAATGACCACCACTACTAGTAGGTCAAGTCAATTTATATCCACTAACTCAGCAGTTTGCTCTTTAACCCTAATGCCAATCAAACTATGAAACTACTTATAAGAACCATTAACATATTGATTATCCTTGTTCACAAATAATTTTAAATTAAAAAGAAGCAGCAATTAGAATCATGGATAGAACGCAAGGAGCTTGGGGAAACCTCATTTCTGAACACAGACATGATTTGTTGCACTTCTGTTGCTAGATTCTTTGGACACTTCTGTTTTTCCAAAAATCCCTCTCTGATGGCACTGGAATGCTAGAGATTTTCTTTTCTTGAGCCACATGGAGAGTGATGAATTGAAAATTCATTTTTGGTCACATTCAGATGTCCAGTATAATAAAGTCACAGATGCAGTAATAAAGATACACAGATTAAAAAATGGACCTGCAAAACCTAGTTTCAGCAAAGCCCAAAGTATTTTTAAATCCAAGTTCTAAAGCTGCAACTACTGCATGTAATAAATTCTGGAAGTTTGCCAAATACTCATGTAGGTTTGTCCTTTGTTAAATATGTCCAAATGCTGTATGATTAAAGTCTAAAATCTTCAAAGAAAAGAATAAATATTACGCAATCATTTCAAGCTCCCCTCCTTTGACCTTAATATGTACTTCAAAAGCTCAGCAGATGCTTAGTAGGAAATAAATCCCCAATTCAACAGATGTCCCAACAGTGATATAGCAAGATGCACCTTCCATAGCTTTTGGCAACCCTTCCCTTTTATTATTCCTCTGCTCACAAGTACTTTTCAAGTCAAACAGAGACCCAAGCAAGTTAATAGGCCCTTAATATCTATTCTGCTGCCTGAACTGATTGCTGTTTATAAGGTAATCTTTGGGACCCCATGTGGCTTAGCCCCAGTTCATCTCCTACAGAGACACAGCCCCCAGGCAGCTCTGTTTTCATCAAACCAAGCTGTAACCCAATCAACACCTTTCACAACAGAACAATCCCTTACGTTCAGCATGCCTGCAGCAGAGGAGGGGAGCCTCAGCTTTTGTATGGGATCCCTATTTGGCAGCTAAGGTGATGTTTTACTCAGTAGGATACCTAAGAAAACTCAAACTACTTTGGAAGATGCCCCTGCCAACAGAAAACATATGATGAATATGTTTGTCTAAAACTAATTCAGCTTTTTCCAAAGACACATTCTAAAAGCTGCATTAACAACCTAATAGCACTTTGGGAGTTTCCACCATCACAAATGCAAATTACATGGTTTCCTTCAAGCCTAAGAAAGAAAAGTAATTCCCTAGCTCCAGGCTGCTCAGGACCTTGGTCCAAACCCAGGCCTCCTTAACCTCTGCCAAACTGAAACTCGACATTAGTTCCAAACGCCCGGCTTAGTTCGATGCACCTAAAAAGAAACACAAATGCAACAGCATCGTATCACAGTTTAACCCAGTGGCACCATTAGTTCTAGACCTTAGAATGACCATAATCACACCCTCAGTATAGTAGTACAAAGCTGCAAACTGGAGTCACAAGCAGATGGCCCCTGACAGGTTACCAAGGTAACCTCTTCTGAACTGGAGTACTAACATTCACTTGACTAAATTCAGGTGTCAGGCAGCCAGTCCATGGTACCAGCAATCAAGCAAAGTACCTCACACCCAAAAGTTAGTTATCTCCTAGTAAAATACTTTCTGGATTGCTTTTATGGATAGCAGCAAATTTAGGCTTTGTCCTCAGTCTAACAGACAGTGGTTCTTATCTTTATTTCTTTAATCAGACACAAATTGTGCTGAATTGGGTCTATACTCTTAAAAGAAAAGTTTTTAGATTTCCGCTAATATGGGAAGAGATCTAGAAGTACAAAGATCATTCTCAGTAGGCTGGTGTTACAACTATTTGTACTGTCTCATAAAAGAGAATCTATGTGCCAAATGCCTCATTTTTAAAACCATAACAAATGGGCGGAAAATATATTTTAGTTGCATGAAATTTTAAGCAAATATTTTTTAAACTCAAAATACTACTCAATTTAGGCACAGTAACTTTTTTTTTTTTTAACATAACTAATTTCTTCTTCCACAATGGCACAAGTTTGCCTTAATGCCATGGAAGAAAAATGCCATAAAACCAGAATGAAACCATACAGATCATCTTCTGCGTCAGCTTCACTCTCTTTTCAACATCATACTGAACACATGCAAACCCACTGGGTATCCTTAACTAGAAAGCAGAAAACAATACCCCATTTTAGAAATAGTCTACCCAGGTTTTTTTAGTATCTGTAATTAACAACCACAAATATGCCTCCTCAGTTTAAGTGTCCCATACAGATCTCTCCCATCTTGCAGACTAAGCTAGAATTTCAGCTCTGCTCCATATATATAGCATGCTAGACTACCACTGAAAATTATGGTAGGAAACAGGTCATAAAAACATGGCATAAATGCTTTAAAAAACAGGTCATTGTGTTTGGGTGGGCACAGTACTATAAGTGGCTTTATTATTTACTGTCACAACAAAACCTTTCTTCTGGTGGCTCTGGAGAAGCTTGATAAGGACTCTTCTGCAAAGGAGTCACAAGAGTGTCAATGGGAGAGTTGAAATGTTCAGACCCGGTCTAGAGTCTGTGAAGTTGGTCTCATGCTGCTCATCTTTCTCAATTCAACACCAAAAGGACAAAATAAATATGCCACTAGAAAAAATCCTCAACATGTATCAGCATTAAAATATCTTTCCAGAGCAGTTTACTACCAAAGTAACCCTTACTTGCCCCTGCCCACTTTTTTTAAGTAGTGTTATTTTTACAAAACTCTCCTCACAGAGAAGGCTAAAGAAATTACTGTTTCTGCATCCCTGACCTAAACTACTTCATGCTTCCAGAAGAACAGCTGTATTTTTTACTTAGCACAGATAAACTAAAACTTCTTGAACAGATACGCTCCCAAAATTTCTCAAAACACAAAAAAAAACCCCAACCCAACACACACTTTTATCCGGATACGCACAAAAATACATCTCTCAAACCCAGAAAGTGTTACTTTAATTCTTTCAAGAGCTTTAATTACACAGTATTCAAACAAATAGATCCTTGCCCTTGTACTGTTTTCCAAAGACATAAGTTTAACAGTTCATATTGAAATTTCAGGTATTGACCTGAAATTCTGTCCAAGATATCAGTGTGACAACTGACCAGCCAACTCCAGAATCCAAAAATAATCTGCATAAGTCCTTTGATTAAGAAAAAACTCCCATCTGCTGCCTAGAATGTCATTCAAATCTCCAGCATACGTTAGAATTAGGCTTCTCTTAATTGCAAACTGAAGTGCTGATGCAACCCCTCATTTAAACGATTAACCTTCCAAATTAACATTTACAAGCTTAAGAATTTAACTCTAACCTGGAGTTTACTGAACCTAGTAATCACTCTGGGGCTTTTTTTGTTTGTTTTGGCTGTTTTGCATGTTGAGGGTTGTTCAGGCTATTTTTTGTTGTTGTTTTAGGTTTGGGTTTTGGGGTTTTTTTTTAGTTTGGGTTGGTTTTGTGTTTTTTTTCCAAACCGCATAAGAATAATCTTAAATTCTTACTGTAGGACATGTATGCTTCAGCTACTGAAGAAATTTAGCTGCTATAGCTATATAGGCAAATCATTAACTTCAGTACAATGTAACGCGGCAGTACAGAATGCAGTGTAGGAGGAAAAAAATTTACCCAAAAAGCTAATTAGATACCTGGGAGATTAGTCTGTGCTCTGAGCTTCACTCATGACTGTACCCGAGCTAGCTAGGGTAAAAATTATTGTGCAAAATGCTGTAGCCACTTAGTATTCTGCAGAAATAGAGAACCTCTTAATCCATCTCTCTCTTCAAACATAGTGGGAAGAACTACTGTGCTTTGCAGGAATAAAATGCTATCAGAAGACCCCATTCTATGAGTGTCTTCTTCCTAGTTACTCCTCACTTTTACTGGTCAAAATACTCACAATAAGAAATTTTAACTGCAAAACCTATGTGCCAGTGAGGCTGCATCTGTGGACAGAAGCCAAGCAGGAAACACCTTTGTCACGTCATCTGTAAACAAACTTAGTCTATGAGATGAAGATACTCTAAGAATTAGTCAACCATATTAAACCCACCTAGAATATTCTTTCCAAAGTATCAACATTAACCAATCAATTACAATTTTTAATTTAATGCTTAATAGTTTTCTTACAAAAAGATTTGCTCAACATATTTGTCTGTTCATAGTTTTCAGTGACTACAATCTGACAGATTTTCAGAGACTCAGAATAAACACTAAGCCAACATATAACATGGAACTTGTATAGTAGAAGAATGGAAATTATTAAGAACTTCTTGGTGTCTTTGTTTTCCCTCTTTTTTTTTTTTTAAATTTAAACTGAGAGAAACTGAGTTTTTGCATATCCTGATGTTTATAACCATAAATTACAAAATAAGGGTAACAAAGTATACAGAAGGAGCAACTTCAAGATGCAGCATTCAATGAAAGAGCGTGAAGAAAGTCCTGGATTTGTAAGGCTGCTCAACTACAGTTAACTTAAAACCAAATCATACTAATCTCAGTTTTGATGAAAAATGCCTCCCCTATCTCCAAGTATTTTATGACAGTATCTGTACAACAAACAGACAGAAAAGATGCCCAAGCATTGGAACTTGTGTCCTGTAAACTGCTTTTGGTTTGTGCCAGCTACCACTTTTTCAAAGAGCAGGGGGCACAGTCAGGAGTGAACTGCAGGATTAGCATTCCCAACAGATGATCTGGGTACAGCTATCCTTCCTAAAGTTATGAGAATTGTTGGTACAGATGCAGACCAGTTGGTTTCTGTTCCAGATAATGGTGCTGGTTTAACAGCTATCCAGTGGGTACTTTTGTGTTCTGTTCCACTGATGATCACAGCATTTTAACTTTGCTAATGCCACTTTTCAAAAAGCTCAAAATCCAAAGATAACTGAAGAAATGGAACCTGAAACTATCCCTTATATATAAATGTTAATCATATCCTGTTTTTAAATTAATGGATTTACATGAACACTACAAAGCAATGTTAACATACTTATTACATGTTAGCCATGCTCTGTTCCTTTTATGAGCATAATTCAGTACTTTGCTTTACACAGTTAAAATCCTATTCATTCACCTCAATGAATGTCTTCCCAGCTGGAAATAGTTTTGGTAATATTAAAAATAGCATCCTATAGACACTAAGCTTTATTGATGCTATTTTAAGCATACAGAGATAGCGCAATAAAATTAATTTTCTTCCATATGCCCCTGGTAATTTTTTTTACTTGCTCCTTTAATATTCTTTACCAAAGCAAATAATTTTTCCTTATCACAGTAGCAAGGTTACACTTGAAAGTTACATGGTTCCAAGGGAAGACTAAACAAGAAAGATAAGCATGTGAATGTTACAAACCACATGTAACTTGAAAACTCCCCAAACAGAAAATAACCAGAGACTGGGAAAGTGCTAGAAGGAAGTATCATCTCTGTGCCCTGCCTATGCTACTGGAGAAAGCATCTCAGGCTAAACAGATCTTTGTTTTAATAAACCACAGTCACACATCTTTTTAAATCAGCAAATTAGTTTAATCACCTGAAACTTTGCTGGTATCGTTAAAGCAGAATTACCGTTATTCTGTAACACTTGTGGCCTAATAACTCAAATTAATGAAAGAGCTGTAAGATTCCTGGTAACAAACAGCTATACACTGTAAACACAAGTAATAAGGTTATCATGTATGAGGTTCAGATTGTCACATCATCCTTTACACCATTCTGGAACCAGGTTACGTACTGTGAAATATCCTCAGTTGCAGAAGTTTAGAAAGCACCTGCTGGTAGCCTTGCAAGTTGAACTAGCTGCTAAGTTTCTGGTAACAATCAGTTTATAAAGTTCACTGCGGCTTGAAATCTTACTTTGCAGGGCCTACGTGCAACACCCAGCATCTGCACGTGTAAGGATAGTAAATGCAACCACTCAACTGGTTAGTTACAACAGACACTCTGGAATTCATTACTTAAACCTTCCTTCATTTCTGAACATCACTTCCCAGGATAGGCTTCCATCTTCCCTAAACATTTCACTGAGACCTTTCTTAGGCTAAATCACCCATGGTATCTACACACCCAGAATCTGCTGGCTCCCTTAGCTATCTAAGTTTTGAGCACTAGAAAGAAAAGCAAAACCATAAGAAAAAAACCTCGAAACAAGATAAAAACAGCTCTCAATAATAAGCTAGAAGTCCTGGTATCTCAAGGAAAAGAGCAATCTGCTTGGCAAAAATTCTTTGGAGAAGGCCAGATAACTGCTACAAGTTTTTCTCAGTCTCATTTTTACAGCTGAAAATCAGTGTGGACATCTGCTCACCACATGCTGGGGCTCCCATGATAGTGTCCCATCCAGCCCAGTGAGTGACACTGTTCACCTGCCTATACAGCTGGAAGAAGTACTATGAGTTCTTCCCAACACCGTTTTTACAAACTAGAGCTTCCATCTCTCCAACCTTTGAGGAGTGCAAATACTCAATGGAAATGCTCCATCCTTGTATTTGAAAACCAAAAAGTAAACAGGAAGACATTCTCCTTTATCCCTCCTTGCCCACTGGTATGAAAACTGCGACAAGGAAGTTTCAGTATCGCCTTGCTCCCACAAAGCTTCTGCTTCAGGTTCTCCTCTAGCAATTGCTTCTGTAATTCTTTTGACTTTTTCTAAATTGAAGTAGCAGCATCGTATTGACATGATTTATCTCACTTTTACTGCTCAGTGCTAATGGGATTTAGATGGTGCATGGGTTTTTCTTGTGCACACTGGGATCTGCATCAACACAATGCCTTTTATTATTAACACACACCGATGTGCTCAACTCCTTATCAAATTCTTTGAGAAGATATTTTACTGCTGCTTTAGCAGGCAATTTATATAGCCAATTGATCATCTCAATTTACAGCCTTCAATTCTGCTCACATATAAAAAGCTATCTTAAATTCCAAGTTCTCCTGGACACATACCTAAAGGATAAAAAAATTGCTTTGTTGTATAAATTCAGAGCACAAAAATCTCATTTTAACATGTTTCCTCTCATATTGTTATAATATCCCAAAGTCTTCATTTATCATGCAATTTAAATTTTATTTCTGTGCAGTAACAGTCACAATGCACTGTTGTACTTCTGAATCATATATTGAGCAACGACCTCTGATCTCTTTCCCTTTCCCACTTGGGCTCCAGTTAACAATTTATGAGCTGAAGATAGCATGAGACTGAACCTCAAAATAATCTCATTAGTATCATTTATTTTCTTTCGTCATACTTTCAATCTCTATAACTTCCTGAGGAAATGGGTTTCACGACTTTATTACACTTCATGAGAAAAATACTTCCTTTTAGCTTAGGAAAGGAAAAATACTTCCTTTAAAACCTGTTAACTGTGTGTGCCCTATTTCTTGCATTCCAAAAAAAAAAAAAAGACAATGATATAGGTGCTACAGAAACTATTGCAATTTTCTAGAATTCTATCATCTTGTTCTTCTCCTTTTCTGACTATTATTGCCTTTTCAGGCTTAAGAATACTAAGAAAGTTAAAATATAACGCACCTTTTTTCTGTGTCTACTTTAAAAGCACCAGAGCAGTCAGGGAACTAAGTAATCAAAGCAGCTCCTGAGTTTGGAAATACTGGTGTTTAGTGCTCCCTGTTAAGAGATTAATTTATAATGGTTTGGACAAAACTGCAGAAAACAGAACCTGTGAAAATCCACTGACCTAAACCAAAAGTAAGTCTAGGAAAACAAAACTCAAGACATAGTGGCAAAGATATATTAAATTCCCTGGTGAAAATACTAGAACTACAGGTACAAATATCAAACAATTAATACCATTTCCTACCTTTTCAACTGTAAAATTAAAACAAACTTAACATGGAAAAGACAACCTAAAAGTCAACAAAAATCAATGCATGGAACTAGCTATTTGATGCTTCTATCATCATCTAGTCTACCTGCAAATGTGATTGTTGTCCCTAATTTCTTATAAGCAAGGGATAAAACAATTCCTCTGAGCCACTGAATAGTTAAGTGTTGACTCAAAATAAGTTCTTAAATCTGATTCATTCATCTTTGAAGTGACAGTGTAGTACAATGCTCTTCAAAAACTGCTGGATGAGAGGTAGCTCAAAGGTAAAGTCAGAAGAACCTTTCAGCAAGCTGAAAAAGTTAGCAAGTTGCTTGACAGATCTTTCACAAATTCTTCAGTGTGCTTTGTTGGCTGATAATCAGTCTGCTCCCTGTATCAAGGCCAGTCCATTTTGAAAAACATGACAAATATTCAGACACTGCAGTATAAAGAGTGCCTTCAAGAACAATTCTGATGGCTTTTTACCAAAATAAAAAGTGTCAATCTGAATTTTAAGCTACATTGTCAAGTTTCTACATATTCAATGGCCTTTCCTGAGATCCTTAAGATCACCATTTGATGGAAAAAACACATCAACCAAACTGAAATAAACACCCTTTCTCCCCACACCAGTGTCATAAGTGGAATTTGTTCAATAAGATTAAAAACTAGCAACTCCTCTTTACCACCATTCCATTCCCACCAAATCCTTCTACTTTCATCCCTGAAGAACTGCAAACACTAGATACCAGATATGAATACAGACAATGCCTCTGCCCTGCCTTGAAAATACAGAGCCACTGTTCTGGACAATATTATTAAATAGAAGCTGGCTTTGCCCCAGGCTGGGCCAACTTCGTAAACCCAGCTGATAAAAAGCAACTTACTTAAACTCACACCAATTCGTCAGTCAAGTAAACTGGCTTTATGCCAAAAGACTGGAGAGGCAACACATGCAGACAACTAATTCTGCCATGGCAGTACCATCACAAAAACACACATATCTGTCCACACACCCAAAACCAGATTCATTCTCACTTACTGGTATCTATCACTCAGATAATAAATTGAGAAACACAGACTCATTCTGTAGGACAGTTAGAGATACTTCTAAAATACCATAACACACAGTGAACTTTAATGTACTTATGTCAAAAGAAAGGCATAATGATACACAAATTAATATTCTGCACAAATACCAAATGGCCAAAAGTGAAACTACAAGGTCTTGGAAAGAAAGTATTTAATTCTCCACTTTTAGAAAATCTGTTCCACCATCTTAGCTATGTGCTTTGTTAAAAGCAAAGCTAAGGGAAGCATTGTTACATTCCAACCCGTAGAGCTGGTTCTTTAACCCCAAACCACATAATTTAATAACTGACATTCTATAGAAGAAAAAATAGTCAGGAACAGTTTGCTCACCCAAACCCTAAAGAGTAAAGTGGCTTCATGAGTCTCTATTACCCACATTCACAATTGTGGGAAGCATACAGAACGCACAGAATGACTACTGGATAAATCAGACATCATGCCCATCTTTTATTCTCAGTTACAAGTTTTTTTTTCTGTAAGACATTGATCACATATATCATCATTTACCTACATGTAACCTGTAGACAAATTTTGCACCAGATTCCTCCTCAATTTATTTCAAGATGCTTAGATAATTGCAAAGTATCAACGCTCTGTCTTTATCAAAGACATAAATAAATAGATAGCTACACAGACATCCAACCAAAATGTGAGAAACCAGCACTAGAATTTTACTGAAAATAAAATTACATTTCTTCTGAACACATGACACTGGAAAAAATTCTAACATTGCTCATCAATGTATGCATTATTAATTAAATAAGGCAACAGTTCAGTCTGATTCATATGAGGTTTTTTTAAGACTGCATCAGTGCTTTCTTTGGCAGAAGCCTTTCGATGAAGGCGGCACTGCTTAGTAACTTCTAGATGGGCACCTGTAAACTCCAAAAGTAACTAACAAAACCAGCATGTATGGCAATATCACACCCATGCACACCTCCAGTAAAAGGAGCAAAAGATATGTCACTTAAGACTGAAAAGTATTCCAGTCCCACTGTCCACAAGACAGCGTGTGTGTGTGTTCACATAAGGCAGACCTCCATTTTATATTAAAAGTATTACTTTTTCTGGGGGGCATAGATTTTAAGACTTAAGCATGGCTTCAGGTAGGCTGGACGGAAGTGGGAATATTAGAGAGAAATTACTTACCAAATGTATAAAAATAATTTCACTAAAGTAGCAGACACAACAATACACATTGTTGGTGACATCTTTTTGTCCTAACAAGAACACCTACGTCAACTGTGACAATGCTGCTTCTCTTACTTCTTTCCTGCCATTTAATTTTATCTAGTATATAAAAATAACAGGAAGCCACCTTACCTTTTTCTTCGTCTATTCGAAAAACTCCTATACCTGATCCATCTCTGATGGAGTATCTGATCTCCCCATCTCGTCCTGCATCTTCATCATAAGCAGATACTGTCATTACTGAGGAGCCAACAGGAGCATCTTCTTTTATAAAGCCTTTATCTGCAAATATGGAGAACCGTGGCGGGTGCAAGTTTTCATTCACATCAACTATCTCAACCTCAACATAACATGTAGAGGACAACGAAATGGGTTTTCCTTTGTCCTTGGCCCGCACGGTCAAGTTATAAAGTTGTTTCTTTTCATAATCTAGTCTTTGTACAATGCGTATTGCTCCACTTAGTTTGTCAACGTCAAAGGTGCCATCTCCACTGTCCAAAAGACTGTACCGTACTTGACTTGACTGGCCTAAATCAGGATCGTAGGCTTCTAGCCATGTAATAATAGTTCCCTCAGGAAGATCTTCTCGAATTTTCACATGATAATTAGAAGGAATAAACTTGGGAGGATTGTCATTAACATCTTCTACAGCCACTTTCAAAATAACTGTTGAAAACAATTGAGGTTCTTCAGTAGATTGGTCCCTAGCCTCAATTTTCAACAAATAGACGTGCTGTTCCTCCCGATCCAGGACCCCTACAACTTTCACAACTCCTGTCACAGAATCAATAGTAAACTTGTCTGTATCTGTAAGAAGAGAGTATTTGACTTCTCCATTAGCCCCTAAATCTTTATCAGTAGCTCCAATTTGAATTATTTCACTGTTGGGCTCTTTGTTTTCACTTACTTCAACAAAATAACTGTCTTGGAGGAACTCTGGTGGGTTGTCATTAGCATCCAAAATTTTTATATCTAAAAGGGCCCAGGCAGACTTCTGTGGTATTCCAAGATCATAGACAGTAATATTGAGGGTATATTTATCTTTTAGTTCTCGGTCAAGGGGAGATAAAATTTTCAGCACTCCTCTTTCCATATCAACAATGAAACTACTGTCTTCATTACCTGCAGAAATAACATAGACCAGCTTTCCATTGAAGCCAGTATCAAGATCAGTAGCATTCATGGATATTATGCTGGAGCCCACAGGTTGGTCTTCTCTTATCTCAATGCTACTGGGGAGGGTACTTCTAAACTGAGGTGCATGCAGATTCATAGAGTGAGTATCAAAGAAAACATCCTCAACTTCTCCACGATTGTGCAACTTATTTGCTTGTAAGAGCTTCTCTGCGAGCATTTTGGCAACACCAGTTTCTTCACATGGCAAGTTGACTGGTTTGCGACTATTAGCTACAGTTATGTTGATATACAATGGTTTTGCAAAGTTCTCTCCATCTGTAGCTGTAATTTTCAAACTGTAAAAAGATGTTTTAGCACCTAGGCCATCTATTAGTGACTGTTTGAGAGAAAGGACTCCAGAATTTGGGTTTAGGCTAAATAAATCCAGTTCATTTCCAGATTCAATTTGGTATCTTACCAACTGGAGCTCATCAGCATCAATAGCAGATACAGTTGTTATTTGTTCTCCAACACCAAGATCCCTGGGGATCACTCCCTCACAATTTATTTTCTCAAACAGAGGTATATTGTCATTCAAGTTATTTAAAGTAATAGTAACAGGAACTTCAGCTTCTCGACGATATGGTATACCCCAATCAGAGGCTCGAATCCTTAAATTGTAAACCCTAGGCATCAATTCATAATCCAAGTCTTCTGAGGTACTAATAATCCCACTGAAATGGTTAATCACAAATGGCAAAGGATTTAGGTTTGCAATGCTGTAGGTCACATAACCATTTTCCCCTTCATCAGGGTCTTTTGCACTTACTCTCATGACACTCGTACCTATTGGCACATTTTCATCAAAGGAGGCTTTATAGGATGTCTGAGTAAATTCGGGAGGATTGCTATTCATGCCCAGTACCTTAATTAATACTTTTGCAAAAGCTCTTCTGTCACTTGTCACAACTTCAAGTTCAAAATGGGATGCATATTGTGCTTTTATGGGTTCTAACGTGGTAATAAGACCAGTGTGAGGGTTTAAACTGAATTTTACTTTTCCTGGTGTGTTTTTAAATACATATTTTAAATGTGGGTAACTAGGTACAGCTTTCACCATTATCACAGGTGTGTTTGGAGGGGCAAATTCACTTACTTCAGCTCTATATATCTCTTTTTCAAATCTGACAGGACCAGACTTAAACTGTGGTGATGTCACATGAACAACTTTTACAGAAGAAAATTGAGGGGGATTCCCTTTATCTTTAGCTTGCAGGGTAAGGTTGTATCCAAAAGGGTGACTCTCCCAATCGATGGGACCTATGGCTTTTATTCTGTACTCTTTGCCACCTGGAACAGACCTCACTGTCTTGAACTGTTGAAGCGCATCTCCTGCAACAATATTTAGTGATGCTATTTCCCCATTTGAACCCTGGTCATTGTCCTCTACAGTTACAATTGCATACGTTGGATCTGTGTCTGATTCTGAAGGAGTCAGTGGAACAGCTGTAATAAAAGGGGCATGTTCATTTGCTTGCTCTACATGAACAGTTAGTTTTGCCATACTGCTTATGCCACTGCTACCATACAGCTTCAGCCCACGGTCCACTGCAAGAATTTCCATCTCATAACGCTTCGTGTCCGAGTAGTCAAGCCTACCAGTTAGAACTACCACTCCGCTAGTTGGATGTATAGCAAACACATCTGTTCTTTCTTTAAAGCTATAGTAGAACTCTCCATTTGTTCCTATATCTGCATCTGTTGCACTGACTCTTGCGATGCTGGTCCTTATTGCTGTGTTTTCAGGCAAAGAAACACTGTAAGATGTTGGAGAAAACAAAGGCCGCAAGTCATTTATATCCAGAACCTGTATCCTGACCTTCGTGCGCGTTTCAGCATTTGTATTTTTTTCAACTGCTTTAACAGTCAGCATATAATGGTCTTTCACCTCTCTGTTAAGTATAGCTGTGTTTCCTCCCTTGGTCCGTATTCTCAAAAAGCAAAAGTTTCCAAGAACGTACTCTTCAGCTTTGAACAAGTTCTCACTGTCACCAGAAATAATTTTGTATCTTAAGTCCCACAGTGGATTTGTAATGTAAATGCCCATTTTCACTGGATGCCCAACATAAGTCTTGGCTGCAGAATTCTCATACACAGTGGCATTATATTGTACTTGTGTAAATTGCATTGATGGAGCATGATGTGGCCTTTGATTTCCTTCACAGTTTCCAAAATGCTGCACCAGCAGCATCAGCAGCAACAGCATAGTCAAGTATCTTCCCATGGCAGCAATTACAAAGAAACCCTGAAACAAGAAAGAGATGTGGTAAGACTTATGACAGTTCAAATGTTTATCAAATAAACATTGATGCTTGAGAATTAATATTTAAGAAAACTGTAAGTTACACATCTAGATTATAGCCTTTTCTTGCAGAGAGTTTCAAAATTATTTGCAGTACTACAAACACAGATAAATTAAAAACTCCTGAAAAAAGCCAAGAATCCATTATATCAAAAGCCTAGGAATTACTAACGTAACACGAGAGGAACACAGAGTTAAGCTCAAATGAACAACCCCATGAAGCAATATCCTAGAAGAAATATGCCAAAGATGTCTGCTATGAGCAAACACACTAGGTCTGAACTACTCTGGAGTAGTGAACACTCACTCCAGTTCTCTACTTCATACATTACATTGACTTCTAGTAGAAAATTCTCCTCTGTCATTTCATTTAGACTGTAAAATGGCTGATGTCCAACTATGTGGAAGTAAACTGCAAGAGGTGGCTTGATATTACCATGAATTCTTTAAACTATCCTATGAGCACCTGTTCCAAGAATTAGAAATACTATAAACAGAGAATAATTCTGTATTGTATTCCATCCAGTTCTGACTACACTTGTAAGAGCAGTGCTTATCATATAAAAAAAAAAATTATCAAGCACCACTAAGTTGTAAAGCCCATAAAGAATGAGACTTATTCCTTCATTCCTCTCTCAAAACAGATCTGAAACAAATTAGTATCAAGAGCTATGAGAACAGGAATCTATCAAAATAACTGGAGGAACATTTCAGTCAAGTTTCTCCAACACATTCCAGAAATGACAAGGAAAGAGCCTGGAACAGCAAGACAGACATAGAGGCACACCCTCACTGGATCTGCCTTTTGTCAAAAGGCAAGAAGTCAGTGTAGCATTTTCACTACCTAAATCTAGGCAAGAGTGCAGTAGGAAGAAAGGCAGAAACCTCAGGAATGAGACATCTGGAACCCCCTTCTTCATGTGCGTTTACACCAACAGTCTTTACTCCCCCAATTCTCACAGGATAACAAACCAAAGCTTGGGAAGGCTCCCTCAACAAGCCCAAGGTTTCAACAAGATCTTGGGGGGAAAATTTCTTTCCAGCAAGTAGAAAGCAATCTAACATTGTCTCGATTACTTTAAGTAGTACACATTCATTTCTTTCTCCTTTCCCTATTTATCCTTAATTTTTTTCTGTTACCTCTCCTTCTGAGTTTTCTTCCCCAGCCAATCTGCTATACAAATCATACTAATTACTCACTGTGTCCTTCTTTCATTGTTCCTGACCTTTTTGTCCGCACATATTAGCCCTAGTTTGCCCTTATCCTATTCTTTGGCTGTCAACCTCTCCTAAGTGCTCATCTTCATGCTAGTTCTGTTCATCTCTGCTAAAATAATATCACATTATGTTGTCTCCTTCCTCCACTCACATTTTCCCTTACAGTGATTTCTCCCTTCCATACTTCCTACCTGCTCAGGTAGATATGTGAAAGACCACACTGGCTGACACTCTAGGGACTGACTAGCTAGTTTGCCCACTAGCAAACATTAGAGCAAATTAATCTACTTGTGTCAACAGTTCACTTCAAAACCTCAGAAGAAGGAATTCAGTCACAGAGATTACTAAGTCAACGATTTTGGCAGGAATTTAAGACTCAGATGCACACAAACTATAGGAAGTACTGCAGAGGAATAATGAAAAGGAGTATCCTTTTGGAAGGAGAAAAAAAAAAAGTGCGTCTGTCTTCCAAATCTAGCATTTAAGTTGCACAATTAAACCTATAAACATGGCAAACAAAAAGTGAATAAGCAAATAATAAAAAGCATTAAAGCTCTTTAAAGTAAGTCACTAGCTGGAACCAATACTTACAAGGTCTTAACACTGGATGAAGAAAAGGTTGGGAGGGTAAATGAGTGAGGTTGGAACAGTCACCATTTCAATGGGTTAACAGTATGACTCCTCCCCTATCTACTTTTCTTCCCAGGCTATGATATGTCCTGGGAATACAGAGACACTTGAGTCTCCAGGGCTTCATGCCCTAGCATACTGCCAAGTTAACAAATATTTGCTTAAAACCAAAACAACAAACAAACAAAAACTCCCACACACAACCAAATTTCTGCAATAAATAATTGATATCAGTACTTCCACAACTCTGAAAGTTTTGAGATGCCACCAGACTGGCCTAAAAGGCAATGTTAAGGAGATTGCTTAAAACACCATTTTTAAGCAATCAACAAACCCAGCTTTTCCTCTACCTTGCTGAATTTTGGAAGCCATCTATTACCAAAATCTACTTAATGATCTAATTTTATGGTGATCTGATCAGATGCTTCCCTCTTTTCTCCCTCAGTTACCCCAGGATTTTTATTATTATTAATTTATACTGAAGTCCAAAACCCAGATTTACTTCTGATGCTGTAGCACCTGCAAACCCACTGCCTATGCTTATGTTTGGCAACAGGCTATTTAAGAGCGGTAGATTTATAATGTAAAACATTGTATCTGTATATTTTATCATTTGATTCACACATCTCAGGCATCTTAGACAGGACGTGTACCACACTAAGATCCATTAAACTACATTAAGATATCCAAACGTCTCATTAATATTCAAAGTTGAACACACGTGAAGGTTTTACTATTACTGTAAACATTTTTCTGTGCCCTAATACCTTGAGCACTTTTTGCTGCTCTTCTGTAATAACTTCAAGTCTGCTCAGAACCAGCAACAGGCAGCCCATTACAAACAGTAACGCAACCACCAGTAAGAGAAGCCATTCCTCAGCAGTAACTCATAAGACTTGCTGAGTCACAATCAAGAACGTAAAAGCATCTCTCAGCTGAACAGTTAACCACGTCAGAAAAAAAAAAAAGTTAGCAATTTCTTTTACGTGACACTATTTCCATCTTGTCATAATTTACATAGCTACTAGAAACTAAAAAATGTTGACTAGGATAATCCAAAAATCAACGTAGTGTAATCTTGGAAAGTATCTAAAGTATTAAGCAATTCCAGTAATAAAGACAGTTAACTACTAAGAGAAAGTATGAAAGTATTAAGATAAACTGATAATGTGTTAGATATAAACTCAGATGGCTCATTAAAGTGTGCCAGAATGACTGAATTTCAGAAACATTTTAGCTAAAGGCTACACTTGGAACTCTTAAATTTTTATTATCTTTGGAATATGACCAGTTTAGGATTTTCTGTATTCATGCTCAATATATAAGGCAACCCTTTGCTTAACAAAACATCATAGCCTTAAATTTATAAGAAGTGCACACCATATTATTCTGAAAAGCTACTTTCAAACAAACTTTGATTTCCTATCTCGAAATTATTATTCAGATAGTTTTTATTTCTATGCATATCCAGGTCATTTTTATTTATATGCAAATTCAGCACTGAGATATGTAAGACAGTTTTAGTACTTAGTTACATTGTTATCAAAACTATTAACACATCAACACCTTAACATAATTTGTACATGGGAAAAAATACTAACGCAATTTAGAAATATGAACTATCTTCACATTAAAAGTCTAAGTATAATTTTGGAGCTAGCAGAGCTCAAATTGATAACTTACAAATTAAGATGACTGGATAAGATAGCAGTCATACAAAAGCCTGTTTCTCCTAGCAGGAAGTTTACAGTATTTGGATTTCAAAGTTTATAGTTTGAGATTTGAAAGTTTTAACCATAAAACTCCAATGCCAAGCAAGAAAAAAAAACTCACCAAACCAAGCTTATCTTGCTTGTAGATACATTGAACCAAGCTTATCATAGATACACAATGTATCTATGGGGAGCATATCCTGAGATGTTTACTCCCCCACCAACAGAAGTCACAGGTAGAAAAAGGACCTAAATCAGGCCATATACCCAAGTGAGTCTTGGTCTCATTGCTATTCTTTTTCTACATGCAAACTCTACCAGTTATGTCCAGAAGAACCTACCTACCAAGAAAAATATTAACTATTTACCTTAAAGGTCAGTTTTGATCAACACACTCAGCTGATGTTGTCTGACAGAAACACACTGTGAAACTAAACAGTCATGACAGGATTTCTAGTGTAGCAGTCAATGAGACATCATGTGACTTTGCAAGCTGCGCCCACTGTGGTTACACCTACCCCTTCAATAGCTTAAAAGCAATTATTTATGTAGTCTGATGGGAGAAAAGAAATACCAGGTTTAGCTGTTTCAACACGCTTAACTTTCCAACCAGTTAACAGTGTCTTTTGCTAGAGGGAAGGTGTCTATTTTGGTATTCAGAAAATTAACACATGATGAGAGTCTGTGGTACTGTTACTCTAGTAAAGCTGGTAAGTTATTCAAAAAATGTACATTGTCACAGAGATTAACATAACAGTTTCAACTTGTGACTAAAGTCCAGTAAGTTTCATGTTTGTATTCCCCACACCATGAGTTAATCTCAAGAGATACTTTATGTTTTTGAGATGTTAGCTGTTGAAAGGAGCTATATTCGAACAGCAGGCAAAGATTCTGAAACCAGAATGAAACAAAGATTCACATGGAGAATTTCCACTGTTTATCTGTAGGCAGTTACTTAGTAGTGTACCTAACACTGAACTCATCAGCTGTGCAAGGAAAAGCAGACTTCCAATCTCTGTAAATGAGAGTTTAATCAAAATTTAGCATGGCACCTTAAAATTTGTGATAACAAAAATAGTTCTACTGATTTTGAATTCAGTTTTAAACTTAAAAAAGGTAAATCTTCGAGAGTTTAAAGGCATTTTACACTTGTTTACTTGCACTAATAGCAGTGGTAACTTAGCCATACAAAGCTCTTTAGCATGCTTAATTAAAAAAACCAGACTATCCTTCTTCTGGGATGACTACTAAAGTTAACCTTTCAGCCTCCTAAAAGAGATTTTAGGATTTCACAGTGAATAAAACAAAAACTTTAAAAATAAATAGTTTACAGCATACAAGTAAGGTATTTACTCACTAAAAATCTGAATTATTTCTACATGGTTAGAAAAGCAAAAGGGAAATAGACATCTAATATACAACGTTCTTTTCTTTTACAGAGAGACAGCAGAGGTGCTAAAAGAATACAGGTAGTATTTCCTATGCCACTCCCTAGGAACAACTTGTATGCAAGTATTTAAACCGCAGGAAAACCTGCTGCTAGAAGGCAGCATTTCTTTAACTGATGAATGCGTTTCCGAAAAAAAAGTTTACAACGGGGGATACTATCAGAGGTAAAACACGGCGTCACTTTCTGACGAGCGAGATTAAAAAGTGCATCTTTCAAACATAACTTTGTTCTGCTTCAATTGCCCTAAAGAAGACTAAAAGAAGCAGCAGAAGCCGACTGAGTCCAGCCGGGCTCTCCCGGGGAGCCGCTGCCGAACGTCGGGTCCTGGCAGGCACTGCCCTTTACCTTTCGGTCAATCCGGCGAGGAACGCAACGAGGGAGGCGGTGTGGAAGTGCGAACAAAGGAAGAAACTCATCCTAAGGTACTTCTCACCCGCCACGAGCCGCCCCTGCCGGCTCACCCGGGAACAAAGTTTGCAATGGCCCATCAGACGCATTCAGACACCTTGCCTCGGGGAACAGCACCACCGCCAGCTCTTTTCCTCTGCCCAGCTTAGGCGGAACCTGTCCGCTAAAGTCCTGCTGGCTCTCCGGGGAGCGCGGCCCCAGCTCCAGCCCGGCCGGCCACCGCCAGCCCCGGGGGGAACGGGGCGCCAGGACCC
>VWZT01010457.1:116666-133155 GCA_013397055.1 Pachycephala philippinensis | reverse complement strand
GCCCCGCTGACTCCGCCGCCGCAACGCCGCTCGAGTCGGCGGGACGGCGCTGCCCCCGCCGCACGCTGCGGGCTCCCCGCAGCAGCGCCTGGCGGCTCCTTCTCGGCGGGGCACAGCCGCGAGCTTAACCGGGAGGCTCCAAGTGGGCTGAGCACGGGAATCTCCCACTCTCTCCCGGCCACGTTAAGTAAAGAATAGTCCTCTCCTCTCCTCTCCTCTCCTCTTTTTCTCTTTTCTATTTTTTCCCTTCTTNCTGAGCACGGGAATCTCCCACTCTCTCCCGGCCACGTTAAGTAAAGAATAGTCCTCTCCCCTCCTCTCCTCTCCTCTTTTTCTCTTTTCTATTTTTTCCCTTCTTTTTTCTTTCCCCCCCCTCCTTTTTCTTCTTCCTCTTCTTCTTTTTCCCTCCTTTATCTTTTCAAGGAAGGTGTATTTCTCAAAGCACACCAAAAATGTGCAAAATGGCAGCTTCTTCTCCAAAATAATACATCACGAGCAAGCAAGATGTATTTCTAATGTGGTTCTCCCTCATTCAAAGTCAGCCCCAATTATTCTTCCTCGATAAAGTTCAGGAGATGTTGCACTGCATAGTGGCAGGGATCAGCTGGAAGGAGGGCCCTTAGTAGGTCCTGAATGGTGCGGTTTATAAAATTTTGGGAAAACTACACAAAATGCTTTAAAAGTTATTTGCCTGAGAGACATAGTCTAATAATAAATTTGTAAAGCACTCTGAGATTCTCAGAAGGTAAAATAGTCTTTTTACTGAACAATTTATCCCTAAGGACCTTAAAGTCATGGCCTTCTTCCAAAAGTCCAATTGACTTCTGAAGACATTGGATCATTATTTCCTATAAGATACACCACTAAAATCTATCAGCCAAATGAGCATGCAGAATTCTAGGTTAGGAAGAGCAGATACAAGCTGCAGTATATAAGTACTAAGTACATTTCCAAATAGTGCATACATGCCATTTCAGTCTAGGAATGTTCACTTTGAGCAAACCTCTGGAAAGTTTAATGTCAAAATTCTCTGTCCTTATAGATTTCCACAACAGACACAGCTGACTGATTTATTTAGCATCTCATCTTCTTTCTAAAGACCCTAAATGGAACTAAACTGAGTCCTTATCCAAGTGCCACTGGGCCAAATGACCTTTTCTTCTGTGAAAACTGCTTCAAAGTGAGTTGCAAAAAATAAACTGCATTGAAAATAGCATTCCAGAAAAGGGCTGAATGGGAAACTCTTTAGGCCATTATTGCTAAGGGCTAGAAACAAATGTAAGCCACACTTCTACTCCATACAGTTGCAAATATTTCGTAATTCTGGTGTATGAAATTTCCTACCTTTCAGATTCATTACCATATTGTGGTTGATTGCTGAGTTAGGTAACGAAAGGTCAGGGCCACAGGTTGCTTAAACTTTGTCTAAACTTTAATTCTTAATGCCTGGAGAAGTGCAGTGGCAGAATTGCAATAACGTCCCGTAAGTTGGACAGGAAGATCTCTAAAAAGTATCTGGCAAAGATAACAAAAATTACAGGCTTCTGATTTGGATTTCCTACTGTACACATGCTATGCTGTCAGTAAGTACTTTAGATGAAGAATAAAGGGATTTGCCATCATTCTCGAACAGTGGGTAATGGTGCTTAGCACTTCAGATGAAGTGTTGGAGCCATGATGTCCAGGCAAGTGTACTCATAAGCCTGCTTAATATAGATAGGTTTACCTTCTAAAACAGATTCTAATATCTTGAATAATATTGACAAAGTCATTTTGATACTTACTGAATATTCCATTTTCATTTTGTGTTTTCTCTGCCCTTTAATTTTTTTCTTGGAAATAGTGTCAATAAACCTGTTACAATTATTGTTTACTTTCACTATAATGTGAAAGGGTAACTTTGTGATATGTTATCCTAAATAAAATTCACATATTCTGTTATGTTTTGCGAATCTATAGGGAAGGTACAAAAGAGAATACTTGAAATCACACTTGGGTGTCTGGGGTACCATCTGCGTCGCTGAAAATCTTCCAGTCTTATAACCATTGTAGCAAAATATGTTCGGTTCTCCCTGTCATCTATTAACATATGTCTGTCCTTATCAAATTGCCCAAGATGACACAAGTTTAAGCTCAGCTATCAATTAAAAAAAAAAAAATATCTGGACTAGACTGTTTTCTTTCAAGAGAAACATGGATCCTTCAACTCTGGAATTTCCCAAAAACTGAAATAGAAATTATATTTCCACATAATCATGATCATAACCATTATCATCCTCTCCTAAGGCATTATGGCACTAGCACTCTTCTCACTCATTTATCTCAAAACCTAGCCTCACAGATTTCGACTCTTGTTTGCTATATATTTAACAAAGAGGAGCTGATGGTTAACTGGGTAAGATCGGAAGTAAATACCGAACTCAAGTGTCCTCCAAAGAAGTATTCCTGCTCCCAGCTCGAGGTATGCACTTGGGGAATGACATCTGAAGTACTTTGGCCTGATTTCTCAGCTCCCATTTTGTTAAAGAGAAGATAATTTCAAATTGTTGTGACTTCAGCTGCATAAAACTTTGAAGATCAAAACGGGCACTTTGAAATGCACTGGCTCAGAGATGGCAAAGGCGAGGATAACTCTGCCTTGGTCTCTATGAGCGTAAACCTGTTGCAATTGCTACACAAAGTGCAGCTTCAAAAAAAGCACTTTTGAACACAATAGCAGCCTGTGACTCAGGGGCAATAAAGGGGCCATAAACATCGAGTGTCTGTGACAGAGGGCAAATACATCTTTTCAGTAAAGGGGTCAGACACAGTTTCAAGTGAGTTCTCTGTCAGTTAAATATGAACTGACCCGATTAGTTTTACAGTAAGAACTAAATTCTGTACAATACAAAAGGCCAGCACAAAACCTGTACACCCTCTGAACCGCATTTACACAGGGAGAAGGAGGCTGTTTGGTAACAGCTCTGCTCTGGTCGTTCTCCTTTTCCTCATCTGGTCTTAGGAAGAGCTCCCCAGACCTCAATTAGTTGTAGCCTTTGGAAAGCAAAACAAAACAACTCCCCAAAACTTCATAATTACCCTTTCCCTGGCCTGCAGTCAATGGTATGTATTCCTTTACCCCTCTAGTTTGTTTCCTGTCTAGTAAATGCAGACCTGGGCAATAAAAAATAATTCTGTCTTTCTGGCTGTTCTTGCTTACTCTTTGAAAACTTGGGTTGAACTACAAATGTCCACTTCCCTCCTCTTCCCCCCCTCTGCCATTTACAGGGGGGGAAGGGGGCAAGTTCTATGAAATACACATTTGAGAGACTGCTGACATTTTCTTACCTAAACCAAGCTTTTCCAAAACCCCTGAAAATCTTTAGGATTACCTTAGCACACATCTCTTTGTCTGACAGAATTTGAGCAAGGATATTTAACTTTTCTATATTTTAATTATTTTTATTGACTTTCTTTTACCCTAGAGAGTTATTACTGCGTAAAATATCACTGACTGTTTGATTAGGTATTCTTTCACAGTGCTATTCAAGACTTCCAAGGCAGCAATGTCAAAATAATAGTCATATATCAGCTTTAGTATAATGAAATACTAAACAATCTCAGCTACTTGACAATCTATTGTGTGCCCTGTGAACCTAAAGAGGAGAGGCAACTCAATCATTAAACCTACAAGCTATAACAATTTGTGGATATGTGTTAAATACACACATATGCAATAGTAAAGAAAACCTGGAGCAATGCTACAGAGTAAAAAAATTAAAACAAACTTAAAATGTTTCTACATTCTAGTTCTTCAGGTACTAGTAGGGTGAGGACATCCAAATATTCCAATAATAATTTTCTGAGCCTTTAAATTGGCAGAGACAGCTGATCTGTTATAGAGTGATTTTTATTTTTGTTTTTTTTTTAACAGTAGGCAGGAGAAATATATTCTTTAAACAGAAGTGAGCTGGGCAGCCTCATATTTACAACATTTTCATCCTGCAGATTACCTCTGTGTATGTCAACTTTTAAGAAATATTTTAACACCACTTCAAAAACAAGTCACTTTTCCACATCACACTTTTCTTCATCAATCTATCTTCATAAATAATTTAAAAAATCAAGTAATGTAAGTTTGCTTTTATGACATTTATTCTACTCCATGCCATACTGGCCACTGGAACAGAACCAGCTGCACCATTATCACAGTACCGGTATTTTGATTAAAGTTCTGGATTGAAGTTAGGGTAATGGTTTGATGTCCCAAATGGTTTGTTCATCCCAAACAAAAGCGAACATCCCACTTATCTTCAATATTCCCTAGGGTGGAAAGACGATGGAGATCTGCAGGGATTTTTGTGTTCTCTGGCTCAGCCATGTAGGCTAAGTCTGCTTCTCCATCAGATGTTATCTTCCTACTGCGTGCTGCTTAGACTGCTCTAGAGTTCAAATCCATGGAGCTCAAGGCAGAAATGCACTGGTTCACAGTCTCACGCCTACAACACAACTATTGAGTTTAGATTTAACTAATTAAAGGACAATTAAAGTGTTTGAAAAGATCACAAAAGGGTTAGGCTATGACAGTTATTAATTTTTAAATTATTTTTTTAAGATATGTAGGCTGGTATCTTTTATTTTATCAAGCACTGGCTTAACACTAGAGTAAGGAAAGGGATTTTCAGACTCACCAGTCCAGAGCCGACATGAATGACACTTTCTAGGACAAAAGGAGATGAAAGAAATCTGTTCTCCACTGGATCTTAAACATCCTGTTTTCTTGAGCTGGTCCTTCAGCTCTTTTAGAGCTTTAAAGAGCTTTCAAAACTAAAAAAAAGTTGAAATCCAGATGGTGTTTATGTGACATAGTGCTAAAAATATTGATAATTTGACTTCCTTGGTTTTGAGTAGTTGGAATTAGTAGTCCAGGTTCCATTAAAACCAGAGTTGGTGTGAGATCACAAAATTGAAGTTGTAAGAGCTTGCGTGACATTAGTATGACACAGGATTGAATGAAGTAAAAGAATAATGTTGTACAAGTGCTACTAAGGTACTGGTCCTTTTGATTCTAAAATTGGTCCTAAATCCAAAATTAGAGTTTGAAGAACTATAGAGAAAAGTAGAGAGACCAAGTGACTGTGGTACTCATAAACATCTGAAATAAGCTTGGATTCTGCATAAGCATTGGATTTACCTAATGTTCCAGGGTTGGTAGGATGGTTTTAATTTAGTGTAGGATGATTAATGGTGGAATATAATAGTCTGAATACCTTCAAAATTCTTCAGGTTATAAGAAAAAGGAAAGGCATGGGTCTCTACTGAGACTAAGTCATCAAGTCTCTTATTCTGGTCATTGGTCCTTGTTAATAGACTACATCTAGACTTACAGCTTATGAATCTATAGCATTAAAATATATAGCATGTAAGTCTAGAACCCAACTGACTTCAGTTACTGTATGCTGCTGGCATGTACCATGTCATAAACTTCATGTTTATTTAAGACTAGATAGCTTATTCATCCAGATTTAATTAATCTTAGGTTATGGTTTGGTTTAGGATTCGCAAATCCAAATAGTTAAAAACCTAGATGACTTCAGAATTTTGAAATGCTGATAGATAGAAAGGAAGATGTTTTCCATCGTCACTAAGGCTCAATATTTTTTCCACAGAATAGAATATTATACCTGGTTCTTCTGCTGCAATTAATCTGGACTTACAGCTAAGAACCCTTAGATTTCATCAAGAGGAAGACTCCTGGTCTTTACTGGTGGTTTTTATCCCATTTTACTAATATTAGGATTTGTTTCTGATTAAGCCTTGCGTACATGTATGCAGTTCCTAGAGTTCAATGTATTTGGGAATATTATTTTGTCCAGTGTAAGAGGACTGTCCTGACTAGCAATTCCCATCCTACATGATATCTTATATACTGTAAACTGAGTTGTCTGATCCAGAAAGAGTGTATGTGTGGAAAAACCTTTTCTTCCTTTGCTTACATGATGTTCTTCTCTATGTTATTAACCAAAATCCAACTAAAATCAATGAAAAGAATCCGAGTTCAATGAATAGCTATTGGATCTTGAAAGTGCCTGAATATATAAGGAACAAACAGAAGGTGCTCAGCATGACAAGTCCCCTTTCCTTGTAGCTGTCTGGTTCAAGCACAGTGTCATAGCAAGGAGATGAGAGTCTCTGCTTTAAGGATGGTTTATCAAAAGGATACACGGTTATCCATCGGGAGTCACGGAGGGAATAATGGCTTCATGAGTACTAGGGGGCAGTTCTTTACTTCTCAAAACATTGCTCATCCAGCTGAAATTAATCCGGCACGTGAAACAAGAACCTCTCCTGCAAGGGCACAGTGGGCAGAGAAAGAATCTTTTATGAACTCTTTTTATTTGTTTTCTGTCTTGCCTGGGCACTGTTAAGTCAAGTCCTCTACTTTAAAAGCTAATAAAATCTACTTTTCCTGTATTTGAAGGTAATTTACTATTCTTTTTTGGCAGCTCTGTGTAAGAAAAAGGTTGGGGTCTATCCACTCTACCTGACTTGGCTTTCCATCACAATTCTTGTCATAGAGCAGTGTCATTTCTTTTCTGGTATATGCAAAGGAATTGTGTTGCCGAAACAAAATTTCCAAATAAAAGGATTAATATCTATATTCTGTATAAAAATTATCTATTTTTTCATATGCTCTGTATTACTGAATAGGACTTGACAACCTGTTTTTTCTCTTATTTTTCAGCACACATTAACCTTCTGTCTCTTTCCTTATAAACAAAGAGAATATGATTTGCTGCCTTCTTTACTCTTTCTCTTTTTTTACAAAGTCTGTATTTTAAATAACTAAATCATTAAAAGCCTCACAGGATGTCCAAGATCAATATAACACATCATCTTCCATAATAAACCTATGTCATATTTAAGTTCTAGTCTCTACTATCTCTAGTACTCTATACAATCTTTAGTACTGTTATGGCACACTGGATAGGTTATTACTATTTAAATTAGCCAAATAATGAACACTGTAGAAATGTTCATTTAGCCCAATATTGTATCACTCTGACTGTATGGAAAAATTCCCTCATATAAATGGGATGACTGTCTGTCAAAAGGACAATGTCTGTTAAATAAAAGCATATATCAAAATAGGATCTAACTGAGAATCAATATCAATGTATCCCATTTTCACGTCATAAGCATATATAAGTGTGTCAGTCACAAGAAATATATTGTGTCCTTTTCTGTTTGTAATTGCAACATCACTGCTTACCTACAGCGAGTTATAGAGCATGCCTTCAGGCATGAATTGCCCTTAAAATAAAATTCTACTGTACTATTATTTTATATTGACAGTCTTTATGAATCTAGTGTCTTGGAAGCTAAAGCTGTGTAATAAAACTTGCATGCCACCTAAACACAACTCCTAAGCAGTTTCTTTAATTTCTCAGAAAAAATTACCCTTGTTTTAGTTCAAACTACAAAGAAAGATATATCTGCCAAGAGGGTCTACATAGAGAGCAGAAAGAAGAAAGTAGATTGGTGAGGTAGACTGGGTAGAGTTCAACACATGAGATTCGTGAGAGAGAAAGAAGGAAATATTTTCACTTTCAGAAAAGGTGCTATGTGAGCTACAAAGCTGGCGTTCAGTTAAGATGTTTGAACTTATGATGGTACCAGGGAATTTTTGTAGGTTTCATGCAGATTTTTCAAGTAGACAGTGTGGTTAGATCTCTTTGTACCTTGAAAGCAGATGTAACCAGTAATAAATGCTTGTGGTGATTCATTCATCTATATACATCTTGCACAGATGGAGTTTTTCAGACCTATGGAAGCAACATCAGATATATTATTCAAGGCTGATGAGTCAAACACTCTACCAGACCTATTGTAATATTCAAAACAAATCACAGTGCTGCCATGCTGCCCAAAATCTGGAATAAAGAGTACTTCAACACATATTTTATCCAACAGAAACTGATTAATTAATAATCATAAGAAAATGTATTTCAGTTAATCGAGAGCAGTCTAGTAAAGGAGGGTAATAAGGAAAAAGATGACTTTAAATTCAGCATTTGGCATTTTCAAGGCATTGTATCAAATTAAATTATTTTGAAGAAAAATCATACCTAAACCTGTTTTTCATTGCTCAGCATTGTATTTTCTCTCTTCTCTTCCCCTCCCCTCCTTCATTTTTAGGAGGTTTTTAAGGATATTTCAGCTAATGCGGTCTATCTCAACTTTTCTGTGTACTTATCATCTTATAACTGTAATAGGAATCTGAGTACATGACGGAAGGCTGGCTTTGATGATGACTGCTTCTCTGCTCTCAAGTTATTGACTTTTCTTCCTGCTTAGTTTTCTCTCCCATTACTGTTACCACCATAAGTGTTCAGGAATAGGGCACTCCATTGCACTTTCATTTGAACTTTTGCTGCAAATCTAACTGAGATCAGCAAAATATCTTGCTGATTTTCAAGTGTTTCCTCAATATAAATAAGAGGCCTTTCTGTTTCAGGAGGTGTTGGTTTTGAAACTTCCTGCAAATGCACTGAATTCAGATTATTTTTTAATCATTTTTGTTCTGTAAGGCCCATCACTTCCATTTTTGTATGTTATATTATCAAGACACTGTTCAAATGAAACAATTCTAAGAATTGCATGTGTTGAGCTAGAAACATTTGTACAGTAGCACTTTTAATTTGTGACCCAAAGAAAATCATATAAAATAAATGCAAGAATTTATCATCACCTGTACTTGACTTGTCAGGGTTGAAGTATGTCGGGGAATCAAAAGCAGTTGAGTTATTATTTGTCATGAAATCACTACCACAATGCTCTCATAGTCCTTTGCGAAATGAAAGTAAAATGCAGACTGGAAAAAGACTTGCTACTTTCACAGCAATGGAATAAGTTTGTTTATTCAGTAAGTAACTATGTTTGTGCTGGCAGAGATAAGTTTTTTACTGAACTACTTGAAATATTCTGGCTATCTTCTTATTTCATTACTGGAGGCCGCAGACAGAAGCTACATTATGTGAAACTGTATTGCTGCATACAAGTCTTCTCATCTTGCATGATTTAAACAGTAAAATACATTGTTAAACTGCTTAGTCTGTATGGTGACAAGGACTGTACAACCATCTAACTGCATAAATAAAAGTACTATTAAAATTTTGTTTAGTTCTGTCCTTCTTTCTGATGCAAATGAGTGTTTTCAATCAGGCAGGCTCATTGAAAAAAGATTATACATAATTAAATTTCAGTGGCTATAACAAAGCACTACTCGATTGTATTATGTTAACTGTATTTGTAAAATGTGTTATGAAGATTTCATGCTTTTTTAATATTTGGCAAAATTGACTTCTGTCTTCAGTTTTGATTAAAATATTTTGCTAGAGTATATTCATACACAGTGGACTGTGTTTCTTATTTTGTATTTATTCCAATTATGTTCTAATTGCAAACATCACTGCACAGAAGAATAAAAGCTCTGATCATGACAGAGTTTTCTGCATTTTGATGAAATATCAAACATAGAAGTTAAATTGCCTGTATCTTCCCAATCATCATACAGTACTTTAGAGTTTAGTAGAAATAAAAAATTACAGAGTAAAAAGGCTATCTGAGATGATGGATACTCCATGGAGAGAGGGTGGAATTTTTACAGCCGGGTCACTGGCTTGAATGTGGCCCATTTCAGTGGAGACTGGATATACTGACCTTTTGATAGCTCATCATAATTTCTTACTGGCTGTAAGAAATTTGTTTGTGAATTAATCTAGTTTTGTGCAGATGTGTGTTTAGGATGCAAAAAAAGGATTTTATACATGCTTAAAATTTCCAAAGATGAAAACGGATATTTCTAGAGACTTTATTGTAAGACTAACATTTTTGCTGAAAATGCAAGTAAGTGGGTAATAGCAATAGAGTGAAGCCTGGACTGCCGTGCCTCTGCGTTGCTCTGGACATCAAGGACTTGAGTTTTTCAGACTATTCGCAGATTACTACAGACAATAATTCTTTCTTAAAGTTACCTGGTTAAATGTAAGAAGAAACTTCAACTATTTCCAGACAATGCTTCTTCCATAAGCAAAATCCAGTTGCAGAATTGGACCCTAACAAAATTCAAGATAAAAAATGTTTAGCATAGTCTTAAACCATAGAAAAATTAATAGTGTTTTTTGATTAAAGTAAATTCAGGAAAAATGTCACATAAAAGCCCAAGGAAAATTTTTTCATGATTTATTTGTTAAGAAGGCATCTATCAGCTTTCCAGTTGTGCATTATTAAAAGCGAAAAGAGTTAGCCAATGACTGAGCTTTATTTAACTTCCTTTTCTGTTTGGTTAAGATCTTCTAATATTTCTTTAGGCTGGTCTATGTAATATGGTCTAGTTTAAATGAAATAGTTTATTTATGTATGCAGTTCATACTGTTATTAAAGAAATATTTTGTTTGGCTTCTTAATACCATGATGACCCTTTCACTAGTTAATATATTTCCTGAAACAGACACAATAGCAGAAAGACAGACACAAGTATGCTCCTCCTTGCAGTTCAAGTGTCAGAAATGCCTTTTTTAAAAAGAAAACCAAACCCTTGCTTTCTTTATTTCCCCTCCACCCAAGAAACTACATAAGGGATGTCTGTCCTTTGAAATAATTTTCGTTGTGTTGTGCTGCATTGCATTTCCAGATGACAATATGAGAGTGTTCGTGAAAGCAGCAATATATTAAATAGAATTTGCAATTGGTCCTCTATCCTGAAGTGCTAAAAAGGGATCCCTCCATGATTTCCTCCATGTTTCTGTCATCAAGGTGAAGAAATGACTTAAAGGAGAGGAACTGAGAGGAGTGCAACACTGGTGAGGAAAGTTTTGCAACTAATGCCAGAATACAAATGGTTTTTGTTCATGCCAGGGAACATGCAGGAAACAAGGACAAGGATTCACTGCTAATACTGTAATGCTCACTCCTATGAGTGGCCTCGTAGGAAAAGTAGTTATTGATAAGGATTAAATGGTCAGCCTGGTCACATGTGTGTCTGTTGGCTTAAGAAATTGATGGTTTGCTCTGTGCAAGCAGTTTTCCTTTGGCTTTTCTAATCACAACTGGGTTGATACAGTCTGTTTGCTTTGACAAGATTTTTTTTGGATGTGACCAATCTGAACAAGACCCTCAATTTCTTGAGAAGCCCAATTCCAGCTGCTTTATTTACTTCTCTCTCATTACATATTTTTTCCTAGATCTGTGGCCATGAAACACACTTCTTTGTTGCACTCTGAACCCAGGTGAAACAACTGTCTGAGCATGATACAAGACTCCTGAATGTTTTTAGGGAACATGTAGGATAGAAGGTTACCTGACCAAGGGAAACTCACAATTTGGGTATTTTCTTTACCTGAGTATAAACAGCAAGATTTAAGAGTGGAAATTTTAAATTCGCTGGATAATTAGGTAAAATAAATGCAGCTCAGTAGCATACTGTCTGATGCTATCGGCATTTTAGTTTCATTTCCTTTACAGAAGAAAAGTAAAAAATGTAGCAAAGCTACCCTTCTAGTATAAGTCCTTTTAGCATGGAACTGTCCTACATCATTGATCCCTCTCAAAATCCAGTGCTAAGAGTCTATGTAACTACTGTCTTACATATCATGCAACCATTGTTTACTCCAAACTTCAATGTGTTTATTTTTGTAATAACACTTTGTGGTTAGAAGGTTTTAGTATTTTCATTTTATGAGGAAGAGAAACACAAAGAAGACCTTTTATTAGCATGCCCAGGTCCTATTTTTTAAGTACTTCGATGCCAAAATGTCACTGAATACTATTGGTATTAAAGCACCTAAGGGCCATATCCTAAATTATTAGTTGCAAAATATTGCGACACCAAAAATAACTCAGGAAAGTCAGAACAACAGTAATTAACATTTATAGGAGACAACATTGGAACCAACTGCATGTTTCTGTACTATTTTTATTTAAGAGTGAAGCTGGTGAATGGATTCTAATCAAAATGTTTTCTCTCATGCCTTGGAAAAGCATACAACCATCATTTAGGAAAGTAATGTGCTATTGCAGTGTAATAACACGGTTTATTGCTGATGGTTGATGGTTTGGGGGCTGAAGTCTTAAAGGGTGGCATAATTCAAAAAAAGCAAAGAATTAAGAGCAAAAATCAAACCTTCCCTGCCATCTCAGCACCTGTACCTCAAGATATGGCTACTCAAAACTTACTCTGTATTAATCCCCAGGGAATATTTTGGATTCCATGAACATTTTCTCAAACTAAGAACATGAAAAAAACTTGCAATCTTGCAGGTTGATAAAGCTTGGCTTTACTATAAAAGACCTTGAAGAGATCTAGTAGATTAAGTGTGCTTAACACAAATATATGCAGTAAATAAACCAGGCTACATCAGCAAGCAAGTGCAATTTCTTACATGTTGCTTTCTGGCATGCTCTTATCTAAGACATTAGGAATTGGTGTCCAAAGCTGCCATAGCAAGTTAAGAATTAACATTGTTCAAAAGGTAAATGCAAATGGTGAGTTGCCCCTGAACTCATCCATACACATGTGTAAATCATGTTATACTGTAAACACACTCACAGATTGCAGGGATAATGTTAAAAATATTAGACTGAAATTAATCAGTCTAATATTATGAATCTGTAGACAGGTTGAAATTAGTGTCTTTTCAGTGTTAACTAATCATTGTTTGAATGGTGGAAGAAAGAAAGAAAGAACACTTTTCTGGGAAACGATGAAATTTATGACTGTTCTATTAAATATCAAAACACCACTTCTGCCTTGAAGAAATTCCCAAGACAGAGTGTCAGGAGAAATATCTCTATGTGCTTACCTTACATTAATATTCTTCCCAAGACATCCATGTTGTCACAGGATCACACAGAGTCTCTGAGTGATTGAAGGGGGTGTGAAATCACCTAGTTCAAACCTCCTGGTCAGGCAGAGTCAGCTACAGCTGATTGTCCAGCACTGTGTACAGTTTTGAATATCTGCAACAATGGAGATTCCATGACCTCTTTGGGCAACCTATTCCTGTGTTTGACAATTCTCACAGTAAAAAAGTGTTTCTTATGTTCAGAGGCCACTTCAGGTGTTTACTGCCTTTTGTGCTTTCACTAGGCACCACTGAGAAGAGCTGGGCTCCCTCATCTTCTTTCCTTCTCATATGATATTTATGCACATTGGTAAGACCCCTCTGAGCAGTCTCTTCTCCAGGCAGAGCAGTCCCAGCTCTCAGCCTCTCCTCACGTGAGGAGTGACTAGGTCATTAATGAACCTGTTAAAGAGCAATGGGGCCAGTATCAGTCTCTTGGCTATACCCTGACTGGCCTCCAGCTGGACTTTGTACCACTGTTCACAACCCTCTGGGCCCACCTGTTCAGCTGTTACCTGATATTAATTCTTTTAATTAATTCTGATTAATTATTCCCTTGGCATCTCTGTTTTTCACAGTTAGATCACAGAATACTGGATCAGATGGATCCATTAAGATCATTCTTATATTCTTCTGTTAGTAACTAAGGTAGAAGGAGATGGTTCTTAAATCAAATAGTTCCAGGATCATCTGCTCTCCCAAACACCCCCCAAGGCCTGCAAAGCAAGAACTGCTGTGAAGGGATTTTCTGTAATCATATTCCAAGCATTTAATGAGAACCACTTGGACCAATGTGCCTTTCTTTGATATTAAAAAGATGGGAAAGTAATAAATCGGTGATGTTATGGATTTCCTGGGAAAAAAAAAAAAACAAAAAACAAACAAAACAATCTAAAACCAAAACAAGCCATCCCCCACCAAAAAAAAAAACAAACCAACACCTAAAAACCCCCCTCACACAGATCTCATGAATATCTGATAGTTTGTTTCAGTTTTATGCTGAACACTTTTGTCCTTTAAATGTCCTTGACGATTCTAACCCATGAGCTAAGTTCATAGAAATAAATGTATGTCCTTTTGAATGACCTTCTTTACCGGAATTTTCTGTAAATTACATAAGGAATAAATTAGTACAAAATTTCTTATTTAGCTTCAACCTCTGCATGTGCTGTATTGACTCAGTGTGAACAGCTATGATCACATGTCACATACCATTCTATTATTCTTTGATGGCATAAAAGAAAAGACAGAACATTTAAAAATATATTATAAAAATAATACATCAGAAGGAACAAGCAGCTTTGATCCTCACATCTAATTAATTGCACATTGGCTAGATTTAGCTCATACAAATGTGGGATAGTTACTTCACTGTAAATGATTAATAACAATGGATGAACAGTTGTTTGTTTTTCCTTCATCCCTTCCAAATGCAAAAACACAGACACCTACAGTTCAAGCATCAGGAAAGAGGTTAAATGTCTGACCTCTTCATAGCTATTTATGGTATGTGAGGTCTGAGAAGCACTCTTCTTACAAAGGCTTTTCAGCAATTCAGCTCATAAGCAGGTAGAACATACGTGCACTTCCCTGAGAATCGTGTATAAGTCAGTACAGATGCTCTCATACCAATCAGTAAAACATGCAGAGCAATAATTTGTAATAGCTGGTAGACCAAGATCCATTTATTATACTTTACACCTGTACAGCAATTGATTTGTTCCCTTGGGTTATGTGAACACCTTGGGGACAAACATAATATTATTTAGAATCATGAGGCACATCATGTGCTTCTTTGATCTAGGTATAATAGGAGGCATACAACAAACCTACTTTTCTAATTAACATTTTCTTGTAACCAAATGCTTAGACTTCTTTCACTGTTTCCAAAATTCAGTGGTTCAGAACTAAATTTTTAAAGATACCCTTCACAATATAGCCTGTGATGGTTACAATACCATTCATGCATAATATACAATTTTTTTTTTTCACTTACTCTTTAACATAATCCTGCCAAACACAATAGATATTAATCATCCACGATGAGTGAAATTTACCTTCGGTTGCACAGCAGTAACTCATTGATTTGGCAGAGCATGATTTCATAGTGAATGAATCATTGTAAGTATCTGCTGGTTTATGCTCTCAGTGTGTTTGAGTATGTTTGTGTGCATGTATATACAGAACACACAATTCTTTCGTGTATTTGTATATTCTTTTTGATACTTTGCAGTTTCTCTGGACAGCAGATGTTGAGAAAGTGAAAGGTGTGTATTTTCCCAGCAGGGATCAAAGCAGAAAAATAGTAAAACTTAGATAACCTTTCTGCCAGGCTTCCTCCAGGGTGGAATACCCATTTAAACATCTTTCCCAGACCTGTGTGTCCTCCGTCTCTGTGCTTTACTCTTTCTACACCGATAGCTGTAAGTAGGAGGTGCAGTGAAAGGTGAAACCAAAATGTTTTGATGCTGGAGGCTTTGATCGTTCCTGCTCTTTTAGGATCCCTTATATCTGAAGCCCTCAGTCAGGTTCTGAGAAACTTCTGGGAGGAAGGATGGTCTTAAAGAGTTTTTCATTCCTTTTTTTGTTTCTGCAGTTTTTCCCACAGAAGGGCGTATTCAGATTCCTAAAGAAGGCTTTGAAAAGGATCCAAAGAGGCAATCACATGCATGTGCAACTATTTTTTCACCAGGCAAGAATATATGGAATGCGAATGGAGTTTCAGCATAGCTCTGTGAATGTATCAATTGAAACTGGGTAGGCAAATTCCATTAAATTCTAGGTAAATTAATGTGCATAGAGCCAGTGAATTACTAACTTCATATAATTAAAAGCAGGAAAACCTGTCTGCATTCAGTTGTTAATATAAAGTTTAATTAGAAGGAAGATCTTTAAGGGTGAAGAGTCTCACTGAGAAGCACAGACTTCACAGTATCTTGAGAACATGATTCTGCCAAGTACAGGATTTCTGAAGGAAAAAATGAATGTCAGAAAAATGGCATAATATACAATACAAATACTTTCTATCTATATCTTCTCTTGTACAATACTTTCTATCTATAGTTTAATTCTAAGTAGGAATAAATATTTCCCAAAAACTAGACAATATATTCTTTCTCCTCAGGTACAAAGGTGTAGTTGGAATCCAAGTAACTCATTAAGTCTTCAAAACACAAATTACTTCAAACATATCTGATTTTCACATTTAAAAGAAGTAGTAGATACAACAGCATTTGCTCTTAATTACTGCATGTTATTATCCTTCTGTTTAAAATAAATTCAAATCATCCAGCAAGATGCAAAAAAGCACCATGCGACCTAAGTGCCTATTGTGAATAATATGAGAAGACTGACCAAGCAGACTTGCAAGCAGCATTCTGCTTCTGTCAACAGTTTTCAGGCTACAGATCCACACACTGTTCCTCCAAATGAGGGATACAGTAGCAGAAGTTAGGTTTGATATTGGATAACACAAAAGCAAAGCAATGATGCATTCATTGGATACATCCTTTGCTGTGAAAAAAACCCAATCTTTTGTAGCAATTATGTACTGCTTGCACAGTTATTTTAAGACAAGAAGTCCCCAAAGTTATCTTCTGTAACTT
>VWZT01010457.1:18284-116548 GCA_013397055.1 Pachycephala philippinensis | reverse complement strand
TTTTTTTTTAATATTTCCATCTTTACATTCTAGGACTGCCCCATCTGCCTGTACTTGAGACTTATGTGGATTGGCTTAACCCTTTTAGAAATTTGACTAATTAGTCCTCCTTACTTGAATTTAACTTTGAAACAGAGCTTCCATTGTGCATAGAAATGATACAGATAGACAGAAAAGAAAAAAAGCAATTCTTAAGAGAAAAAAACAAGCCTTGTTTATATGTCTCTGTCTAAAGAAAATACATACATTGAACATTTAGAAAAGTAGACTAAAGTTATTGTTGTTCAAACAATGTTTACTGGGTGTAGTGTGTAGGACTGTAAGTGGAGCATGACCCATTTGTGTTTGCTTGACTTTTCTCAGTGTACTGTGACCCAGCATTGTCGGGTTTGTTGTATCTTTATTTAAACTTTGTTCCTCTGTGAGGAGCTGTGGCTTCTGTATTTTTCAGCATCACTGTACCCCATGGGTGACATTTCCTTTGATCCTTAAAATGCAATATTTCAGATGTTATATCAAACCTCAGAAGACTAACTTGCTAAGGAAAATAGAGCTGTATTTTCCTGAAGGAACTGAAGCTACATCAGGTTGAATTTCACCCTGTAGGTTATTTAAGCACAGTATGATGTTATACAAACTGAAAACAGAGGGCAAATTCCTGTCTGCTACTGAAGAGATGTCATTGAGGGGGGAGGAGAAAAAAAGCAAATAACTCCCATTCCTTTCCACGGATGTCTTAAAGGCAAAGATTTAATTGTCCTGAACTGCAGAATAAAATTAATTTCAAGGAGAAGTGACATACCAATAACTTGGCCCTTGCTTTGTAGCTCAGGTTTATAAAATCAAGAATTTACAGTCTTTGGTCTCACATTGTTTACAGAAGGTTGAATAAGGGATTTTTTTGTTTGCCTTTTTGTTTTGTTTTGTTTCCCAGTTTCAGATGATTTTAGATGACCTTTCTCTACTTTTTCTTTAGGCTCAAGTGTCTAAACTCTGTGGTATAATCTGGCTTTACATTAGGGATTTTTAGAAAAAATTTTTCATTTAATGGGTATTTTGTAAAGGCTGTGTATCATCTGGGTCTGTCTTCTCTTCTTTTTATCTGTACACTTTCCAGAGCTCAAGATCTCCCATACTCGCCATGGTGATCTCCTCAAATTCCAGTGAATAAAGAAGGGATCATCGTGTGGTAGCAGAACTTCAGAGACAATGTCTCTCTGCAATGTGTCTGAGTGGGAACGGGCTTCTTTATGTCCTGAATTGTCTGGGGACATCAGAAGAGGAAAAAACCATAGAACTGTAAGAAAACTGGGGAAGCCCATCTTAGTCCTATTTCATATTCTTCAGCCTCTGAGCTGTGTGAAAAGCCACAGAGACCCCGAATAGGAGCATTTTCCATTGCTGAGACCTGTGAGAGGCTGCATGGGTCAGGTCCTTCAGAACTTGGATTACTGCTCAGTCCCTTGCCCATCTCTGAAACACCCAGTCTAATTGATAGTCTTTGTTTTCCAGTATAGTTCCACCACTGCTCTGTTGTTATCAAACCATGCTATTCCTTAGTATGAGAAGTGAAGTGAGTGATCTGCTTTGTTACTTTTAGTTGTATCTCCTCCTCTTCTAGTTGATATTAGATTCTGAGAAATGCTTTACTATATAAATATATCTTCATATATGTGTATATTTAAGTAAAGAGCTATATAGATATATAAATATTTGTTTATTTCTTCTTGTTCAGAAAGTGAACACTAGTGAAATTCCTTACAGTAAATAAAGTGCATTGTGAGGGAAAGATATAAGGCATGTTTTTTATATTTCCAGACAGGGACATCTCTAAAAATTGAATACAAGGTTAATTAAACAAGACAAGGAATACAAGAATTGGAATCTGTGCTTAGTAACAACATTGGTTATAGAAGAAGTTAGCAAAATGTGGGAAGTCCTGGACTTGCAAGTCTGATTAACCTGTAAGTATGGTTGTAGGGACTAAGAGCTGGTTAATTACTATTCAGGTGTAAAATGACAGATACCTGCTTTGTCATCAGCTGCTTTCTCTGGGGAAGAACATTTCTTCATCCTTTCTTAGCTAATTTTTAGGTTTTCAAATTCCCTGCTATCATTCTGCTTCACCTTCTAAGAGAGGAGGTGGTAAGAGTACACACCCTCTTCTGCATCTATTTTAAAAGCTGCTCTTTCCCACTACAAAGCACTGTGATATATTGCAAATAAAAGACATTTCACATTTTTCTCTCTTGTTTTTGTAACTATCTTTAGCCATCAAAATGCAATTTTCCATTAGTCCCTGTCAAAAACTGTGCCCTGAGCATGTACAACCACAGAATGAAAGACTGACCTAACAAATTCTTTCAGACAGTGCTCTGGATCATAGTTTCACAGTAGCTTTTTAATTCAGTTATAAAGTTGCATCTTCAAGTTAGCAAGAAAAAGACGTGATTTGTCTGGTGGTGATAATACAGTTAGAAACTGCAGAAAGGGTTTGAAATAATTCTTGTGTTTTAAGCAGTGACACCATGTAATGCAGTGCTACATTTGTAACTGAAGAATGTTCTTTACCAGGCTTTTCCTTCCCACCTCTCAGCATTTTCCTATTTTATGTAGGGAGGAACTGATACAATACAGTTATTTTATGTTTCAAGTAAGAATAATAAGGGTTGTATGCAAAATTTTGAGTAATCTCTCTCTGTCTCAGCAAACTTTAAATGCTTCCCTTTTTCTTCCCCTTTCATGTCTGTTTTCTTCTTTTTAGCTTATGCATACAATATATATTTGAATACAGCAATGAAAGCGAGTTCATTCTTGGTTCATATCTTCACTTCCCCCACTAACCCTTCATGTAGTTGTATATTATTAAGTCTGTCCTCATTAAGTCTTTTTTCCAGTTTTACATATCCTGCTCTTGCTGATTTTAGATGAGGTCTAAACAAAGTCTTGCAAAATGGGATTATTACCTCTTGAGGTTTAAAAATTAAGTTAATTCACATCCTGCAACAACAGGTAGTGCCCAAACATAGGTGAACAGGTAAAGAGAAGGCTGGGCAGATGGGCAGACTAAAGACATAAAACCACAGATTATGGGAAAAGAAATGGGAAAGACAACTCCCCCCNAAAAACCAACAAAAAAAACCAACTAAAAAATCCAACAAAACCAACCCAAACAACAACATAAAAACCCCCCAAAAACCAAATAAAAAACCCTAAGCAATCAACCCAGACCCAAACATACTTCAAGTGTAAATCAAGGCATCGTCAAGTTCATGTTGCTCCACTGATACCCACTTAATAACAGCCGAGGATCTGGGCCTGTATCAGCCCTGTATGCAAAGTTGTAACACTAGCTGGATTGAAACCCTTGGTACTTTTAGTTTTTTAACTTACTTCAATCTTCAAAAATGAAAAGATCTATTGTACAACATGCCCGAGAACACCAGCAGTGATGTCCCCAGCAGCTGGTCACTTCCCTCTCTGCTGATTTACAGCAGGATGTTTCTATACCACATTGTGCCATGCTGTATCAAAGATATCCCAGTTAACTTCACACAAGCAGTTCCTCCCACAGCCAGGATAAGATGCTACATTAGGTAGTTGGAGATCATAGAATAGAATCATAGAGTCATTAAGGTTGGAAAAGACCTCCAAGATCTCTGAGTCCAATCTTTGACCAATCACCACTTTGTCAACTAGACCACAACACTAAGCACCACATCCAGTAACTTCTTGAACAATTCCAGGGATGGTGACTCTACTACTTCCCTGGACCATTCCAGTGCTTAACTATCCTTTCAGTGAAGAAAGCACCTAAAACCAAAAAATTACCTAAATAAGTTTGAGTCTTTTGTACAGACCCAGCACTGACTGCTATTGTTTTCAATGAGAATGGGACAATTAACTTAGGAACATCTCAGAATGTAACCCACTTAATGAGAATCCTAGAATATTAGATGATTCTTCAGAGATATTCTAATAATTTTAAAAAGCAGAATCTCAGTTTTTCTCTTGGAATGTACTTTTTCAAAATTCTGCTCATGCATGATTCTTGCTGTTATGCAATATTAAATGCAATTAAAACTGGACAAGTTGTTTGTTCCTACAAAATAGTTGGATTTGTGCATGCATATATTTGAATATCTCATAATTTTTTCTGCAAAAATTACTGTTTCAGCCACATTACAGTTTAATACCTGGCTTTTTAAAACATCTATTTGAAACTTAGCCCTGATTGTCCTTCTTAAGACATAAGAGATTAAACTTCATACATCAGCTTCTTTCTCTTTAAAGCTTATTACCATCTGATTAAGATTAGGTATGTGTTCAGACTTCTGGGGGAGGTGTATCAATGTGCAATAACATGTGGAATACTGTGCAAATTGTTTTATATGGTTTTATCCTAATTGAAGTGACAGAAGGGCTATATGACTGCTGGAAAGTAAAATTTTTTGTGAAAACCCCAAAGGGAGTTCTTTCCGTGATTCTGTCATTCATTCAGTGATTGTATTTTATTTTTTCTTCAGAAAGTCAATCCATCAAATAGAGGAAGAAAACATTTTCTCCGTAATATTATGATTTAGTTGAGACAGTAGTGATTATTATTCTACAATTTTACATAATTATATGTGTCTGATTTGGCTTCTATTACAAAATAATTTATTAAGCTGTTGATACAAAGTAAACCCTAGTGGAATCATAATAGTCAAACATCTCATATTCACTAAAATATATTTCTGACCTGGAGAAGGTCAGATTATATCTAAAATGCTGTAAAACATTTAAAATTAATTGAATTTAATTTTTTTAAAAAAAGTATCCTAAGTTCATGCTATATAAATGTACTGTAAATTGAATATAAAATTAGAAAAGGCTCTCTACCTTCAGCATAAGATTTCCTAAACTAGATTTTCTTCTATTAAATCAGAGGGGTTTATTTCTTCTACTGATTTGAAGAGGAACAAGAACAAATCCTCACTTCCCTGCTGCTCTCCTCAAACATCTTTTTTCATAGCCATGTAGTCAATACTTTAAAAATAAAACTTTCCTACAAATTGTGGTAGTATATAATTCTTTTTCCTACCAGAATCCATACATTCCCATTGACAGGGGTTAACCACAAAGCCTCTCTTTAATGACTATCATCTGTAAGGAATGCGCACATAAACACTGCATTCTTCTCTGGGAGCTTTCTTTATAAACTATAATATCCTTAACTAAAAATAACAGCTGTCCAGCTTCCTTTCTCTTTTTTTTTTTCTTTTTTTTAATTCTTTCATTGCTTTCAAGATTCTGTGTATTGACAGAGTTGAAATGTTGTCTCTAAAAGGAAAGCATGCAGTTCTCTAAATCTGCAGTTGTATCTAGCAGTGAGAAATAAAAATCATGCTTACTTTTTATCTCCTAACCTGCTAGGCAGACATTAAAATAAAAGAAAAAGTGGGTTAGGATTTGGGGTTTTTTTTTTAGTTGTTCAGGTTTCTGAAATATGTTTCCCATATTTCAAAGTATGGGAAAGACATAATTCTGTCATCAGAAATCTTAAATACAAAATCTTATATTGTTATTGACATAAGTTTCCCATTAAAATTATTTTTGCCATACTCAAAATAGCTAAAATTATTTCTTGATTCCCACTGTATTTGTACTAAACCTGTTACAGTGATACAGTGATTCACCTAAACTTGTAAAAGTAATTCCAGAAGGATCACAGACTGTTATATTCACTTGCACTTCTTGTGCAGAACCACAAACTGTGGAAGTTCTTCAGAGTGTTATCCTTTTTAGCTATCATTAAACTGTTACCAAGGGAGAGTCACCCAATTTATGTGAAAGACATGTCATAGATGTCAATTGCCAATCTGTATTTTATCAGATATAAATCTTGAGTGAAGAGTTCACTTGAACAGATGAACACACCATGTGAAGAGTAAGTACAAATGACTTGATGAGTAAATGCTCTTACAACTTTGATTCCTGTTACTATATATGAGCATAACATACAGTAAATGATATGTAAATTATGCAAAAATAAATAAAACCTAGATTAGTTTCAGCAAATATTTTCTGTGAGACATACTGTCTACATATTTTCTTAACTGCCTGTGACAAATCTTGTTATGAACTTAATTTAAGAAGAATATTTATCCTAATTAGGTTTGTATGATCTGTGCTGAGATGAAGCAAAATATTTCTCCTATCACTTCTGCTCCCTGTGACAAACAAAATATGATATTTTATTAAATAGTAGGGTAGTATTCTGTACAACTTTGGAAACTGAATTGGGCTTTAAGGCATATATTTTACTTAATTCTCTAAATCCTATCTTTAAGATTGTCAGTAAAAGGTACAGAGCAGGTAAAAACATTTTGAGACAGTAAATACAGGCATTGCTGTGTTTGAACTGTATCAGAATTTAAAGCATTTATGCATTTTGTGCATTTTGGGTTTTTTTGTCGTTTTGAGGTCCTCTAGGTGAAGACACAAGTGCAGAGTTGAAACTGGTTTGAAAGAAATTCCAATAAAACTTGGAAAACATATGAGTCTATTTAGGTGCACAGAACAATGGGATAAAGTGCTTGCTTAAAATCACGTAATTTAACAATGATTTATTCTATAATTTTGCTCTTAATGTCAGAAATGTGTTAAGGAAAACTAGATCTGTTGTTAATTTGATCAGCAGCAGTTTATTTGAAAATAATAAACACCATTATTAAGAAACATTGGAAGGCACCTATGAAATTAAGGGTATGATTTCCACTAGTGTCTGCAAATGAGTGCGGTGGAGTAAAATCAGGTCCAACAGCAAAAATCTATACCCCAGATAATAAATTATCCAGATGCTGTATATTAGCTAAGGTAGTCAAATTCCAGGACTATTAGCAAAGAGTGGAGTTAGCTTGTGATGAAAAAAGTTTTAATTCTCATCATCTCTTTGTGTGTTCATCTTAATGTCAGGAAAATCAGCATGGCATTTGCCAGTAACTCTGCTTTAGACTCAGCCTTGGAGTTTTATAATTTATCATGAGGTTCTTTGAATTTTTTCCAGATTACTGGAGGAAAACCAGCAAAACTCAGCTTGACTCCAGGTCAGTAATTGTGACGTGCAAATGTCTTAGTGTAAGAAAGATGTTCTATAAAAGACTGCCCATATACTTATTTATAACTCAAGACCATACACCATGGCAATTTAACTTCCACCAAAAAGAATAAAAGACAATTTTAGCTGAAATACCAAGAATCTGAGGTATAATATAGTGCAGCTCTCTCTCTCCTTTGGTATAATATAGCACCTCTCCAACTCCTTCACTGCTCATCTCGAAGCAATCTTAAGAAAGAGGGCTCTTTTGAAATGAAGCAATGCACGAATATTGATTACAGAAAGAGATATGTCATTACTAAGATATAAACAACGTTGTTGGTTTTTGTTACTGCCAGTCTGCTGGAAAGCTGAAAAGCTCACATAATCATCTCACATCATCTTTCATGAAAAGACAGCTAAGTTAATTTAAATACTGTTTCCCATGCAGGGTAAACACTGAGATGACTTTGAAAAGAAGAGCTAATAAAATCACTACAGATTGAGCATTTCTGATGCTTTTTTCTTATTCTATTCAAGTCTTTTCATTATTTAAGGGACTTCCACCATTTTTCAACCTGATTAATAGACACATGGATTTTATTTAATTAAACTGTAGATAACAGTTTTATTAATTATAATAGCATGAAGAGTGTTTTACAAAATAAAATTTAGAAGAGCTTAGTACTGTAATTGTCAAGCAATTTCCTTCTTTTTAATGTTTGCAATTCTATTGATGTAATTACTACTCTGATCTGATCAGTTTCACGACTAAGATCCACCTAGCATCAGAATATTTATTAAATTATCCCCATTCATATTTATCGAATTGCAATGCATTAAATGACAGAGATGATAATTCCTTCCTGAGAACTGGAGACAACTGAAGTAAGAAATAGTAGCAAGCACCCAGCACAATGTCAAATCAAATAGCTAGGGGAAAAAAATCCCCAATGCATATGTTTCTTTTCACATGCACTTTTCTTCAACCAGAGAGAGTGTTTCGGCCCCTCTTAGAAAGTAATGAGTCCATTTGATATGACATTTACCTATATGGTCCCTGGGTTATTTGAAACAATAGCAGTAAGCCTCGTATCAAAAGTTTGCAAATGTAATATCAAAATCATATACTATATTGCTCTGTTTTGTTTTACTTAAAAACTAGGATATATGCATTTAAAGGGCTCTCTGATTTTCTAGGAGGCATTTTCCTTATTTATTATGAGGAAATGTCTTAGCACTGGTGGGCTTTAATTTTTAAAATTGGCTGCTGGATGTATTGTAAAATGTCTTAGTATAGAATGTTTCCAATATTGTCACGGTTTCTGAATTCTGATCTTTCTGATCTGGGCTTTCTCCATAATCTTCTCAATGAACAGGAGTAATTAGTTTTTAAATTCGACTTCCCCAATCAACAGTAGTTTGCAGAAGTAAGCATTTAGTTTAATAAAATTCTGGAATAAAAATGGGATTAATTTCCCTTTCAGGAATCTTGATTAAAATTTCTTAAGAAATGTGGAATCACAGAAAGGTGGTTGTGGCAAGGCTGGAGGTGGGGATTAGCCTCTTCTCCCAGACAGCTAGCAATAGGACAAGGGGAAACAGCCTCAAGCTGAGCCAAGGTGGGGTTCAGGTTAGATATTAAGAAAAATTTCTTCGCTGAAAGAGTGGTTAAGCATTCGAAGAGGATCATGAAGTGAAGTCACCATCCCTGGAAGTGTTCAGAAGATAATACACTTTGTGATATGGTTTAGTCGTCATGGTGGGTTTCGGTCAAAGCTTGGACTTGATGACTTTGGAGGTCTTTTCCAACATTCTGAACAGTTTCAAATGAACAATCATTTTGCTTTAGTTGTTAGTTTGGGTTGGGGGAGGTGGTGTTGAAGGAGGATTATAAGTATAGGAGGAAACAAGGGTGCTTTTCCTACAGGTGCTATTTACTACAGCACTTCTGAAAATGTTCACTATTCTTCGTGAATATGAGGATCCCAGTAAATAAGAAGTATAATCAAGAATATATATACATATACACAGTAACCATGATCTGCAAGCTTTCTTCATGCGAACAAATACAGCTCACAAGAATGCCCATATGTGCAACCTGCAGCCTCAGAAAAAGTGAAAATTAATTAACCACACACTTTAGCCTATTTTTTAAATTTACTGCCTCGGCATTTGTTCACTACTTTTAAAAAACAGGATGAGATGCCCAGTTATTACTAGTCAGACAAGTGAGTGAATTTTTAGCTATCAAAGTAGTCTCTGTCATGATCTTCTTTACCTTGTCATATTTAACAAGAGAAGATATGATTGCATCCCTTTCTCATAGATGTGTTTCTAACTTTTAGATATATTGCATTTACATTTTATCTGTAAAGCCTATATCAAAAATTGTTCAATCATATTTGTTGAATATTTTTTAGTATGTAATAAGAGATAATAAGAAGCTGTCACTTTGAAGAGGTTAGCACTAAAAATGAACATATTTTGCTTTCCTTTTTACATGCATGCAAATAATTCTTAATGATCCTATTGCATACTCTCATACTTTATCAGAATTATACGCTGTTCATCAGAAAGAATTGTGACAAGGAAACTTCTTTATGTCTGATATAAATCAATGAATACTACCTTAATTTAAAAGCTGAGTGATGATAAGATTCTGTGTCTCAATAAATTTGAGCTTCTAGTACTATGCAGAAAAACATAAAACTTGTTTGTGCATTATAATATGGCAATAATATATCCCTTCCTAATCACTGCTGTACCTATCATTTCTAGCTTGCCCATAGCACGCATAGTAAAATGTTTGCAAAATAAGAAGAAATTCTAATTTTCATATACCTGCATTATGAATCCCTGCAGCTATTAAAAAAAATACTAAAATCCTTAAACTGTGAGAATAAAATACAATTTACAGAGTACATTTTCTTATTATTGACTTTGATGATAGCATCAGTTGTCTACACAGACCTATAAAATGCTTTAAGCGTTGAAAGATACACCTTAAAGCACTTATCTTTCCTTTCTTAATAAAAGATAAAATAACAACACTATGAATGATAAACAAAGAAAGCAAGCAATAACTTACCGCTTGCCTAAGTTGACCTTGGTTTTAAGAATCAAGGATTGCTTTTTCTTAGCTCTGGCATTAGCTAAACTAAATCCCAAAGCATATTCTTAGGTGGTGTGAAGTCGGTCTAATTGTATTCCAGTGAAGTGACACTGATTTGCACTCTCTGCAGATCAGGCCCCTTACAGGACTAACCACCTGCCCAGATTTCAGAATTAACTGGGGATAAGACTGATTGTTTTCTAAGATTTTGGTAGAGGACTGTCTACCGTTTAGTTCTTTTTGACCTTGTCTCTTTAACCTTGTACAGATATCTCAGTGAGAGAAGAAACAGGGGTGGAGAGGACGGAACAGGGTGATAAGGAAGCTGTGATATTTTGTAGAGCATGAAATTAAGCATTTCATATACATTGAATGTGAACTTTGTGATCTAGGGGTGATGTATGAATGTTTCTTTCAGCTTTTTAGAAATACAATCCCCTCAAGATAATAGATCAGCTGGATAAAGAGGGGAAGGTACAAAATATTGCAATGTATCTAAGACAAGGGTGAGAGGGAGGGGAGTATTTTTTTCCTATATTGGAAGCACTTCACAAAGAATATTTTTTGGGGGGTTCTTCAATATAAATCATGCCATTCTAGTTCAAAGCAACAAATTCAAACAAACTTGCAAAATATACAAACTAGTAAGTTCATAATACTAATTTAGATATGCTTGTTTACATTCTCACCCCATTTTACTAAGTGTGAAATGTTGAAAGCACTTGTATAGACCACAAGTATTTTGGTCCTGGCTCTAAGTAAAAGAAACAGTGTAAATAGGGTGTTATTGCCTAACTTAACAAAAGTTTTTGCAATACTGTATTTTCTTTTGAACAGAAGTTTCATACATTTAAAAAGATGTTTATTGGTGGAATACATTAATAATTTTTTTTTTCTTTTTTTCTTTTTTTTTAAGCTATAGAAGGGAATAAAGAACCTCATAAATATGCTTACAGCTAGTGTTTACAAAATCTGCTAATGATCTAACTAATGGAGGTTGGATTATGGAATGTATTTTGCATCAGGTTTATGCCTGGAGCAGCCATTTTACACCGAGTCACTGATAGAATAACATGTATTATGCTGGGGAGTGAAACTCTCACTGGGGGCATTTGCATGTACTCTTTTTTTTGTTGGTTTTTGTTTGTTTTGATTTTATTTTTCTTTTTATTCTGTGAATCTTCTTTATCCATGCACATCTCAGTTATTAAAAAAAAAAAGTTCTAATGATTTCAAATGTACTTGCAGAAAACTCTTGTAAAAACCCATGATACCTAGTTCGCATTGGTGTGTGATCCTAAAAGGTTCAACTATATTTGTATAATGTGGTACTCTTCCACCTTTAAAAACTGATTGTCAGCTAGAGCTAGTTAAGTTTTAGATTGACTTCATAGATAAATAATTCCTTTAATTTTACTGTAGCAGAACTGAACAAAATCACTCAGGTGAAACATTCAGGTCTAATATTTGTATGTTCTCACTAATGAGAAATAAATTAGGAAGTATTTTACAGCAGGTTCTTTTAGAGGCTGCAGGGCCCAGGACTGGTACTGTTCAAGACAGAGAAAAATTTCCAATTAATTACACTGAAGAGAACATCAGGTACAGAACACTAACTGCTATTAGGCAGTATTGCTCACTTCTTGGGCTATTTAAGATACACACTAACTTTCTGTTACCTCCAGGGTAAGTATTTTCAGTATTCACCCCTGATGAATAGCACACGTGAACCTCCCTGACTGTAGTTCTGCTGTGAAAGGATTTCACCTTTGCACGCTGGGTTACAAGGCATCCTTTTGAGGATGTCAGCAGTGCAAAAGTGCAGAAAACAATTTCCCAAGGAGAGAGAAAGATGCCTCATGCTCTGACTCTGTTTCTATCTCAATATTATCTGTGAATTTAATAGGAACACTAACAAATCTTAAGGATCTTATTGTGATTTCAAATACTTGAAGACCAAGCTTTCAAGCTTCCTTTAAGAAAAGACTTTGACATTTGATATTGTGGGGACTTAACCTTTTTAGAAAGAAGGAGATGACTGGATCTTGATGACTAATATTATTTATATTAACTGTGAGACAAAATTTATTAATTAAAATATTAAAATTTCAGTAATAGACTGTTAGGTTGGAAGGGAGTCACAGTCTGAAATCTAATGCAAAGATAGAAACAGCAGGTTTTCATGATTTCCTCCATTAACCCAAGAATCCTGGCAATTTGATCACTTTGTTGTCTTATGCTGCTATCAAAAAAATGGCACATCTGTTACAGGTAAACCCATAAAACAACCAAGCCCATTGATGTTACTGACAAGATAGCCATCTCTTGGAAAAGTTTGGGGGTTTGAAAATTTAGAAAAAATTACATAAGCAATCTAGACATTTCTGGTTTTAAAATTTTGAATCCCTTCCTGTGTCTATTGATTTTCTTCTATGAAAGTAAATAAATGCTAGCCATTTTTTTACAGCTATTCATTATACATTTGTCATACCCTTTACTAATTACGATGTAAATAGATCTTTTTAGAACTGTTTTCCCATTTACCAGATTCCCATCCTTCAGGTATTAGAATTTTAGAATCACTGCATTCAAAAGTAAATAAAGTAAATAAAGGTTTCTTTATTTCTCAAAATATTGTAACAAGCCTTGGAGAATAAGGTAGTTTTTGAAAAGGAAGTATGAATATAAATATTATGCATACACAATGATGTAAGTTTAAACTTGCAATAGACAAAGGTAATGAAATTATAAATAATCCACCTGGGATGCAAATAAATATGATGGAAACGACTTGTGGGTGGATTTTTGAGATACATTTCCTATACTAACTTTCTGAGAATTTTTGGGGATAGATTGCTATAAGTATGGCTAGCAGGGTCCTAGAATGCAAACATATATTGTATTCATTGTATTCAGTTAGTTTTCTCTCTTAAGATACTGCTCATGTGGCAGTTCTTTCCTTATATTAATTCAAAATTTGATCCAATCTTGGTGACAGTTTGTTTGTCTCCCTCACCATTGAAGAGCCCACAGCCAGTTTGTGTCAAAAGTTAAAGAAGGAACAGTGGAGAAATAGTTTAAAAAACTGCTGATTTAACTAGCTATCTAGAGGAAAATGTGAGGATTCATGTAAAGTTTGTTTCTTATTGAAGAATAGTGAAATGCCACAAAACATAAGTTTTTTAACTTCTGTTAAAGAAATATTTTTCTTGGAGACTGGACCCAACCCAACCTGTTGGTATGGGCAAGTATATGTGCTCCTAACAAAAAATTTACATGAGAAAATGAAATTCTAGATAATGAACACTAAAAGGTTGAAGAATATTGGAAGAGAAAGGAAAATCTGCAAATTCCAACAGTAAATATGTGCAGGGGAATTTATTCAATACCATAGTGTATCTATATATTCTTTATCCCAACTTAATTAGATAACTATAGATTTTTGTGTATAATAAAGGCCCATAAACACAAGTCTACATTCATTCTCAGGGTTAAATTTTGCTTTCTTAAAATAATCCCAACCATTCTCTGACTGATTCCTTTGCCACAGAAAATCTACCAATACATATTTTTACAGGATGAGTCATTGGTTTATCTTCCTATATTTCATTTTATTTCTTGTGTGGAACCTGCACAGCAATTATCTGAGGTTTCTAATTGTTTTCTCTTTCAAGTTTTCCTTTTGAGGATTCACTTCAGCCTTTGAATTTAATGTATCTTTTTGTGGACCTGTCAAGCTGCAGATATGAAGTGAAGACTTTAAATTAAAATAGTGTGTCCTGTCTGCCTTATTTCAGTAAGCCAAATCCTAGCATGTTTGGGAAAATAAACTCATCATCATCAGTGGTATAGCAGACTGGTTTGGTCTTTATATATGTATTTTTTTAAAACACAAAAATGCAAATGTACAAATATATTTATGCATGCCTACATGCACATCCACAGATAAAAATTAGAGATCAGACTGTTGAAATCACTGCAAGATGTCTTTAGTTATTTCAGTGTGTATTACAGTGCAGATGTGGTTAACTGGTAAGCCATATTTTTCCTAAAGGGACTCACTTAAAAAAAAAATTGTAGGTTTTCAAGTCTACTGAATGTTTACAGTTCTGACTAACTTCAGTCTATACATTCCATCAGAAAATCATGACAAATATTCATTCAGCTGAGGTGACAATTAGGCTCCTTTAAAATTTTAGTAGAAAAATGTTACAGTGGAAACAGTTTACTATTGATGAGGTTGAGTTTGCTGCATATCCCCCTATACAAGTGTGTCCTTTTTGGTGAAAAGAGGTGATGTGACATGGAAATTCATAATAATAGTGCACCTTGGTTTGTGAGTAGAAAATACAGTAGTGCCTCATTCCTGGTTGACACATCTGACATCTGTATGAGGAAGCAGTCCTCCACACATTCCAGGAACTTGATGGATGTCGTGTGAATTGCTGTATTGTTCTTCCAACAAAAGTCTATGTGGTTGAAGTCACCCATAAGAACCATGTTCTGTTGACCTGAAGCTTGCTTAAGCGACCCAAATATTGCCTCGTTGGCCTTATCATCTTGGTTTCAAGATTGATAGCAGGTGCCTACTGTAAGATCCTTTTTGGAGACAACCCCTCTGATCTTGATTCAGAGGCATTAAACAGGAATTCCAAAATTACCGTTGTTGAATGCTGTGAAATCAATTTCTCCTTAACACGGTGATGACTCCTCCTCTTCCTTCTGTCTTTACAGCCTATCCATCCATCACGATCCTCCTGTCATGTGAGTTGTTCCACCATGCGTCAGTTTGCCTATGATTGTGTGACTTTGAGTGGGTGCAGAGCTCCAGTTCCTCCTGTTTGGTCCCCAGGCTGTGTGCATTGTACACATACACCTGAGGTGGTTGTCTTCTGCTCCTTATCCTGGGAAGCAGCTAAGGAACATTTGTTGCTGCTCTGGTTGGCCTGGCTTATTCCCCAGCTGGTTGCAATGGCACAAGTGCAACCACTTCGGGTCCAGAGTGCCCTCAAATCCTTCAGTTTAAAGCTTGCCTCAGCAGGTTGGCCAGCCTGCTGCCAAAGATTCCTTTGCCTCTTCTTCAGATCTGATTTTGGTTGCAATACTGGAGGGTAGGGAGGGAAGCAGAGTCCTGGTGTGTCACCAGGGTCCAAGGCGCCAGATTCTTTGTGGTGTCTGCCACAGAAGCATGATTCTGAAAACACTTCTCTATCTCCATTTCCATCTCAGTACCTCTAACACTGCACAGCCTTTTAATCATTTCTTAAAACTTTCAAGATGCACTCTTAATATTTGCACCAAATAATATTTTTCTATGGAGTTATACATAAAAATGGTTAAGGCAATGTTCATTGCATATTTCTGACTGTTTAGGCATCAGAGGGATTTTTTAAATCACACTACTAGAGTTTGATCTATATAAGAAGAAAAAAGGAGACTAATACACTCTTAAGCTAACAAGCACATATGTTCAAAGTCATATTTTACCTGAGAAATTGTATCGCATGAGCAGATATGGAGATAACTCCATGCACAAGTCCTCAATAAGAAATGGGTTTTCAGGAACCTCAGTGAAGTCAGGGCTCAGGTAAATATGGTTGGAACTATGATGAAGCAGACAGAATGCACCAGATGGAGAAGCAGCTGGTTGATGTGTAGTAGTAGAAAGGTGTTTTGTTTTTCTGCTTCTTTTAAACTCTTTGTATTTGTGTGTGTAATTAAATATTCAGGAAGGTGCACTGAATAACAAATGTACCAGAAAGGCACAGTTCTTAATAAAAGAGACTTGTTTTGTTGGTGTACAACAGAAATCAGATTAAACTGTCTACATGTCTTAAGTGCTTCCTGTCGATCTGTGCTCAACACATACCTTTATTTTTTCTAATACCTCCAAATGTTCAACAGTACTAGAAATAGAAAATATTTACAAGAATGGGTGTATTTGGCAGCCATTGTTAGGTCAGAGGATATAATCAGCAGGAAGTGCTCATTTTGTTCCTGCTTCTAGACTGTGCAGTTAGATTATATACTCCGCCCCTTTATCACACCTTCAAAATAGGGAGGACGTCATCATGATGTAGTAAGGGTCACAACTCATCTGGATCATAGCAATATAGATATTCATAATTCAGAGCATATGAACCTATAAAACAGATAGAATGGCTTATGTCAGGAAAATGTAACAATTTCTGCTGAGTCAATTAAATTTCTGCAGCAGGAAGAAAGCAGAGACAGAATGGTTAGTAATAAAGTGGTAAAGATTGAAGATGTGATTTACTCTTTACATTAATGTAATTATCATGATCTAATTATAAGAGGTTGGCAAGAGAAAACACTTCAGAATTGCTGCATTAAATGCCCTAAAGCTTGCAACTTTGTGTGCCTGCCATACATCATTAGTGTGAGCAAGTATCACTGTGTAAAACATAAGGAAAAGTGCCAGAAAAGTAGACATCTGGGTCTGAAAAAACCAGGGAAAGGAGACTGGGAGACTGCCTTCTTAGCTATAGTATACTTAAGGTTGAAAGGGAAAGTTGTTGATGATGTCGCAGATTGGAGGCCATCTGGAAAAAGTCTATGAGTGAATAGATAATTAATCAAATTGAGAAATATTTCCACTTTATGGAAGTCATTGTCCTTTGCAATGAAATCTAGTTCCATCACAGGTGGGAACAAATATAAATGTACACTGAAAAGTGAAGATGGAAATGTGGAGCCAAGCACATTTGCTGGGGAATGGAGAACTGAAATCCTGGCCGTGGAGCCATCAGCTTTAGCAGGTGCGGGCTGCAAAGGCAGGCATCATTTGAAACTCTAAACAGCACTGAGTTTATAAGGTGACCAAGCTTGATGCTTCGAAGTAAACTGCTGCTTTATTTAAACAAATTAATATTTTCTGTCTGTCTACCTGCCCCGCAGTGACCCATTCCCAATTCCTAAGCAAAGGGAGTAGAGCCAACTCCAAAAAAGGTATGTGGTTTTCTGGGAAGGGAGAGGGCTGGCAGCAACAAAATGACTGTGGTCTGCAGCAATGTCCTGGAAAGGCCGTCTGGTGGCTGATGCTGCTCTGGAGGCAGATGATGGTGTGGCATGGTGCCCTGCTTTACACAGTTAGGAGATGATGGCAGAAACCGTGCTTCTAGAAGGAACTGTCAGCATCAGCTGCTGCAGTGAGTAGCTGGGCTCTTCTACTATTTTTTTGTCATTTCCTCTCTTGGCTCCGTCTTTTACCTTCTCATGTTCCAACACAAAAGTGAGTCAACGGCCTTGTCACTGTGGCAATAAAGTTCATCTTTGTACTCCTGACCAGAAATCTTTGCACCACTTTAGAGTGGGTCTATCAGTGCTTTGTAGTGATTAGCACTTAGGTGTTTTCACTTAAACTTTTGACTAAGATTTCAGTTGGAGAAATTGGCTGAGCTGTGATATTGCAACCTATTTTATTTTGCAAGAAAGCAGCTGAGGGACTGGAATATTTTAATAGGCCACAACACCCTTGTTAAATATGTTAGGTCACATAAGATGGATAAAAAAGTCCAAATAAATTACATATATGGCAACCTTAAAGCACTTGCTGTAAGCATCACCATTTTTTATTTGCTAAAATTCTTACAAGATTAGTTTTGGTATTTTTAAATATATATCTATTTGAAATATCTGTTTGAGTTATTTTTCTGTTAATTAAATTAATTGTTACTTTGAAACCATACTTAAATATCAAAACAAGAATTCCTTTGCTTGTGCTGTAGAATTTTTTTGAATTTTCAGTTTAAAACTGACATTCCATTTTTGTTCTGGGCCAGTAAATTTTTTTACATTTCAGAATAACTACTAAACTAGAAAATCAATTTCCTCCCCTAGTAGAGGACACTGATGGAATAAAGAGGAAGACGGCATTTGTTGGGTTTTTAAACTCTAGCTTGAGCTAGAGTGCTCTCAAAACTGGCACAGAAGTCATGGATGCTGTTGATTTTCATGCTTCTTTCAGCTTTTATTGTGATTGTACACAAACGAATGTGAGGGCAATAAAACACATAAGCATTGAAAGTTTCCTATGTAAGTCTGTTTCAAGGGAAGTTAAAAAAGTTGTCAGGAATGGCAGATAAAGTGAAATGCTTCATGTCTAGTACATAAAACCTTTAGGAATCATCTCTATTAAAATGTCAGGTTTTGGTTAAATATAAAGAAAATGTGCTCTGGGATCTGCCCTATTTCACATTGACAGTGGAAATGGAACATGTGCTCTTCTTATTGATTATAAGTAGGAAACCAAACAGATCAGACACAGAGAAATGCCTGTTTTTGACATTTTCTCTACTGTGCTTAAATGTTTACCATCTTTTCCTGAGGGAGTATTTATCTTAGAAGCAACCACAGAAAATCACAGGCCTCAAAAATCAAAGAAAAGGACATGGATATGAGAGACCAAAGGCACAGTGGTATATTAAAAAAAGCAACTAAAAGTAAGTGAAGTAAAAAGAGCATTTCATTGCTAATTAAAATACTTCCACATTTAAAGGCCAAGAAATGGAATCTCCACTGATGAGGAAATGTGTATGTATGAACTGATGCAAAGAAAGTAATTATATGTCTTGTTATATTTCATCTAATTAGGAATCATGATGACTTCAAGGTATGCGTTTAGGAAGAAATATGGCAAAAAAACCCCCCGAAGTATGTACTCTGACCAATGAATTAGATTCAGGTCAAACGGAAGCTTTTCCATGGCTATTGTGTAAATTAGCTTCCAAATACAGAACAGACCTGAACACTGTTCTTTCTTTGTGCAAGCCTAACTTACAGAAAGTAAGTTGCTGAAATAGGTGTTTACACAGAACAAACAAGATACAGTATAATGTTTCAGTAAAAGAGAAATTCTGTTTTAAAAGAGATTATCTCCTGCTATAAAAAAAAAAAAAGAGAATGTCATCCACTGGTCTACAGAAAGATTCATGAGTAAATATGAATGTTGGTATTTTTTAACACTTTCTTTTATAATGCCAACATTTTTTGTTTCATTAATTGAAAGAATATCAGTGCTAACAGAGAAAATGAGATGAAAAGGGTAATGGTTGGGTGGCTGAAGTTACACTCACTGAACATTCTCTGCAGTTATGGAAGACTGGCCATCTGAGATTAGTCCTGTTGCAGAGCCAGGGCAAACTCTGTGCAGTTTAGGAGTTAACTAAGATTAATGATTAACAATGTACAAGTGCAGGTCTTTTTGGGTGTTTTGTTTGTGTGCTTGGTACTTTTTCTCCCCACTGCATTTTAAATTGATTTATAAATTGTTTTATCTGGGATAGCCAAACTTTCTCAAAGGGTAACTCTAAAATTCAACATGCTTCAAAAAAGTCTTCCATTTTGGACTGGAGAAAGAGCTGAACCTTAGGATATCCTTTCTCTTACTCATTTATGCTTTCATGATCTCTCTATAAATGCTGTTGTTATCAGTGATAATATTGTTTCTGACACCTGCTACATAAATGAAGTGCATTGTTTCCTGAGAAGTTGCCAGTCAGTTGTGAAGTGTGCTAGAGAAAAGTCAGAGCAGAATCAAGGTTTTGATATATTTCCATTAGCATTCTATAGAACCAAAGATTTTTTGAAAAAAGTCTTCTTTTACTGAAGCTGGATGTGGTCCCAGTAGAAGGGGTTTGAATGGGCCTAATTTCTCCAGCAAGTCATCCCCTCCAGAGAGTAGTGGATGTTATGGCAAAGAACAGATGTGTTTGTGGGACAAATGTGCTCTGGAGGCACAGGTACCTCGTTTGTGTCCCAGGGCTAACACAAGTGGCAAGTTTTGTAGCACATCATAATTTGTTCATGCCTTAACATCCCTCTCTGGGATCGTAAGGTGAATAAAAGCAAACCTTGCTTCCAGCCAATACTTGGAATTTACCTTTAGGATTAGTGATAATTATGGAGTGATATAGCAATGGCACTACAGAGTTCAGATATGAGTACATGTGCATGGGGGTTTGTGTCCTCTGCACATGAGTGTACAGATGCAAGGAACTTCTACAGCCTTGGAGCAAGCTGAGCATAAGGAAACAGACTCCTCATACACTCACTAACCATTTTTGGATTCAGTTTGCATGTGTGTTTACTGCCATGCAACACTAGGTAGATGGTCCTTGTTTCTCTAATAAGGTCAAAGTGACTTTTTGCTATTGAAAATAAAATATTAAAGAAAAGGTAAATATAAGCAGGTGAGCCTGCTTTTGCACAACCAATAAAAAAATTACTTTCTCTTGCTATGGAACACAGTATCTTGATAATGAAAATGGAAAAATATTTAGGGCCTTCTTAATGAAAAAATTAATTGCCTGATAACATTTTTGCATAGTTGCAGTGGAAGAGTACAAAATGTACCATTTCTATATTTATCAAACTGCCTTCTGACCTGCATATAATAAAACTTAACCACAGTTATGAATACAAAATTAATAAAAAAGCCTGTGAGTTATTTTCTAGGTACAACCAAATAGAGTTCTGAAAAATTTTTACTAAGTCTAGAATTCTGTCCTGTAAGTAGGGGTTTTTAAGTTAATAGTGGAGCTATGTGAGAGCGTAGGTATATACCTGTCAGTTATGTGCTGCACTGTATGATGTGTTTGACATATCCTATGAAGATGAAATGCATTATTCTTTGTCAGACTTCAGTGCAACAGTATTACGTGTTATATTGGATGTATAGTATAGCTATGGTGTATAACTGGGTGTTAAGGGAGCAATAGGAAGAGTAGAATTCCTGTTACAAACAACTCTTTCCAAGTTCTATCCCCAGCATGCTGGTTGGTGACACGTTGGTGTCAGCAAGAGCAATGTATTCAAATAAAAAGCATAATATGACCACCATATCAGTGGAATTAAAATACAGTTTGGATGTTTACAAAGCTTTAAGGAATAGTAGATGTGAATAAAAAGCTGCACCTGAATTTTACAACCCATGAAGGTCCTCTGTGATCTATCTGAACTAAATCCGTTTGTTCACAATGCATGATGCTAAGGAAAATTTTGCTTATAGGGATTTCCTACAGGCTTATGAAATTAAAATAGGTAAAATCACTGCATGTTGCTGTTGGGGCGGTGGAACGACACACGTAGACACGTACAGCACTTTGATTATGCCAAAAAGCCCTTTTATTAACAAAGTAGTCTCTTTTATAGACTTTTGTCTGTTATCATTCGTGTTACATAGTCATTGGCTACTGAGTTACTACAATAGACTCATTGGCTATTATTAACTACAATATACTACCATTGGCTACCTATAGCACAAGCATGCAGGAATGCAGAAAAATACCAGGTGCAGAAATGTTGCTGTTTTTCTCTTTCTTTTGTTTAACTTGCTTGCTTCTATTGTTTAACTTTCTTGCTTCTGTTGATACTACATTTTCATGGGTAAAAACTAATCGTGAAACTTCTCACAGGCTTTTCTGAGAGTATAAATTAACCATGTCCAAATTAAGATCTGTGAAGCCTCCAGACCTGCTGTTGGCCTCAATAATTACATACTGGGAATGAGTAATTCTTTTGGATTTTTTTAGTATTTTGATCTCCAACTTGAAAACATGAACAAATGCATTTTATAACGGCAATTGCCCCTATAATTAAATATAGGGGTGGTTAATAAAACAACAACAGCATTTTTAGGTATGTCACAGCACTGGCTAGATACTCAAGAGGTCCTTAATTTTTACACACAAGCGCTATGGAAGCTGTCTTGAGCAGGCAGTAATCTTCAGTGCATAGGCTCCCTGTCTGCATCATTTCACTTCTCACATAATTCCCAAGACTACTGATGATACCTGGGCTCTGCAATGCTTAGTGAGTGTTTAGCTGTCCTGGATTTGCAATGCACTCTCCAAAGGTTCTGTTAGTTGAGAGGAGACATTCAGGTTTTCTAAGAGACTTTAACCACAATTACCCTTTACTTTAAATAGGACAGAAAATAGCTGTAGCCAAAATAATAAACATATCATTCTGCGTGGTTTAGCTTGTTAGGAAAATGGTCAGCTTTTAGTAAGTGAGTCAAAGTCTTCTGGGAGTCTTTTGTGCCTGGTACATAATTTCTTCCCTGAATCATAGAATCAGAGTCTCGTCTACTTATTGATTATCCCTTTATTTTTCTGTCCAAACACCCACAGGGCAAAGGACAGTTTATTTTATAAATGTTACATATACCATTGTCTAAAGTTTCTTCAGTCAGCCTATTCAAGTAATTAAGTTCCTTCCTCACATGCTGGCTACCAGCCCACAAGGCATAATAAGATTGATTGACCTACAGAACTGCACAGTTAAATCTATTCAAATGTCATTGAGCCCAGATAGTTCACCCTTCCAACCCAGACCTGCTAGTGTGACTCATATTAGTCCATTGACTGCCTTTTCCTCAATCCCAGAGAGTATCTTTGAACAGAAATTAATCCCTTGAAGTCAGTTAAGCAACCAAGATCACACACTTACACTAAATGACACTTAATATTTCATAAAAATACTGCAAAAAAATCCCCTATGGTCTCCAGCAGTTGACATTTGTTGGAATAATTTATGCCTAGGCTTCTAAAGGCATTCAGTGGGGAGAGTTCTGTCCACATGAGATTTTAAACATATTTTTTTTCTAATTCAGACATCTTTAAGCATTCCTCAAAGGCTCCAGGTTTGCCTGCAAGCCCATAATTTCTGCAGGATTTGGGTGTCCAGTGGTAAGTAATGAGTTATTATAGTATATTCAGCAGTGAGAAGTAGTTTTAGGCTTACTCATCTCATCATGTTTGTGTTGTACAGAACTCTAAAGTAACTTACATTTCCAGGTCTTTCTGGGGCTGTGTTTTTTATGAAGTTCCACTTGGCTTGTAAGTGTTAGCATTCCTTCTGTCCTGCCACATCCCTTTTCCCAGTGCTCATTTTACCTCTTGATGAGACAATCAGGCATCCAGCTTGCTGTGGCAGGAAGGTTAGTAAATGTAAGGGCCTCTCTCAAAATGACATGCAAGCTCTGAGAACAGAAGTTTGGTGGCTGTAGGGTTTTAGGGATTTGTGTGATTGTATGAAACTTCTTTCTTCATGAGCCTCTCTGCAGAAAGGTGTGATGAGTGTAACAAGACTAAACTGTGTAACACAATCCATGTGACTTAAAATCACAAATACTCTGGACATGGAACATATGTTCCCGTTATAGAAATTGTCCCATAATGTGGAATTTTGCCTCAGAGGTAATTCAAAATGCTGAATAAGACCCATTCAGTGAATAGATCCCTTGTTGCAGCACCTGAAGATTACAAAGCTTCCTGTTCTAAGATATCCACAAGCCAATTTTATTTGGTTTGAAATTTTGGGAAGCTGTAGCATCATATGATTCTGGTGTATACATGGGGAATCATGAAAATTAAAACACATATTCAAAGTTCTCATATTTGCAAGAAATCCTGACTTTATTAAAATTAATAATAATATTTCTGTTGGTATCAATGATGCCAGATTTCTTTTACTTTTTAGCAGAAAAAATGGTGTTTAGATGTATTTGGAGACTTTTTGCGTAATATCCTGCTTGCAGAGAAAAAGTTCCACTTTTAAATTTAGAAACACTGTCTGTAAGGACACCAAAAGTACACATGGAACAAAGTGAGAATTATTTATCTGGATATTTTTCTACTCTGGGCATGCTATGGAAAGTGGAAGGGATAAATACAAAGAGGGATTGACTTAGGTTACATCTTACTTTGATTTTGAAATAACTAGATGTTACCAATGTTATCAATTTGTTAATACCAAATGTTTGTGGAATCAAAACTAGTCTTGTTCCATACTGAGAGAAACATTACATAAATAAAGTTAAATAATTCTGACTATTTGTATAAGAAAAGTTTAAAAAAATAGTAAGAAAAACATTTTATTATGTTTTCAAGGTTTTATTTAATGAAGTACATATAGGAGAGAAGAAATGCTAAATTGGGAACACCTACTGTATTTGACAACTGAGCCAAAGGACACCAGTGGCAAAGTTTAGATCTAGTTTTCCTGATGCAATTATATGTGAAAAAAACCGCACATTTTTATGTTTTCCTCTCACCCACTTTCTTCTCACAGTGGTCAGGCTGTTTTATCTCATCCTCAGTAGATCATGGAGAGAATCCAAGGCCACCCACAGGTTATTCTGAACTCAAGACAAAAGCAACTTATTTTCCTCCCAAAGAAACAACATTTTCTAAAACTGAAATTTATTGTTTCATTATTTAGGAATCAAAAAGTCTAAATGGGAAATTCTCAACAGATAAAACTAAGACAGGAAGAAACAGTGTGTTGTTACTCATGAATCTCATTTCAAAAAGGGAAAATAGAACTAATCAATGTTTATAAGAATTTTCTAGGACTGGAAGCCCTAGCAGAAAGCCTCTCCCTTCACTTATAACAGGGACAAGGGATTTGAAAGAAGAAAGGAAGAAAATTATGTATTAATTCCCCTGTGCAAGGCTCCATGAAGGCGACGTCTCTTAGAACTTGTGAGAACAAAAAAAGAGGTACCATATAGATACAAATCACCAGCTTGGAGACTATCCTCCATGAATTACCACATGGCAGTTTTTGTCCTCATCCATCAATAAAAGAAACAAAGAGGCGATTCTTGTGAAAAGAGAGGGTAGTATTGAAGAGAAAATAGGTAGGAGTAAAGGTAACAAGGAAAAGTCATAAAATTTTTTGACATATCCATCAGCAGCATGTTGTCAAGTAGTAGGGTTACATGGAAAATAAGCATGAATATGGTAAAAATATACATGTCTTTTTCTTGTTGCTAACTATTGTTGCTGTTAGTTCAAGACTAGAATTTAAAAGCATGACAGCTCCACACCTCAATGTAGGCAGGGTTTTCCTGCAAACCAATGTGTTTATCATGCAATATGCTGGTGTTGATCAGTCTTTATGTGTTGCTTGGTAGGTTCAGAAATAACTAATATGAATCAAAAGCATGTGGCAGCTAATCTGATTTATAGGAAATACTTTTCTGCAGAGAAAAGTAGAAGTAGAGATGATACGCAGGGCAGGCTACATGGACACTATTTGTACAGTACACTAGTGGTACAATTACCTACAGATAATTTAATCACCTGCCTGCTTGTCTATTAAGACTTGGCATTTAGTCTGGAATGGCAAGGGAAATGTGTTGGAACAAAAGGCAATCTCACCCTGAAGCCCTAGCGGTGGGCAATGCCGTTGTCCAAGTATGGACTGCTGGTCTTGTGGACAGACCTCTGCAGGAGCTTTTGATGCTGATCCTTAAACCTTCAAACCTCATCCCTCACTTTTTCTTGCATTTGAGTTGGTTTCTAGCATTGTTGTTGCTCTGAGTACAGAACCAGGGGCTTTCATGGATGAAGGTCCCATCAAAGAGCTGTAACAGGCCAAAAAGCTGTATCTACTTGCATTCATTTAGTGATTTGAGCAAGAAACTCAGACATTCCACGTGTTCTGTCAGGCTGTACAGCTGTCCCTGACAGGGGAGGTTTGTAGCTAACACCTGACAATGAGAACCACTATTTGGCAGCAAGGTGAATGTGGCTGATCCTTCTCTCAGACAGCTGAGGCAATACTCAAAGCTGATCTTGGGCCCTCCTAAGGTGATTCTGGGGACATGATGCTACATGAGACAGACCAGAAGCAGCACACAGCACATAAACATTGAGAAACAACCTGAGGTCCAGGTCACCAGCTGGAGCAAGGAGGTTTTGCTCCATTAACTTCAATGGAGCTTTTCAGATTTATGAGTTGGGAGCTAATTTTTAAATCCTGCTAATTTTTAAATCCTGCTATATCCTGAATAGTATGATGAGGGAGAGAAAGAAGGACAGCCCATGGGTTCTTGGACCTGAGGTTAAACTTACAAGATGAAGCATAGCCAAAGAAGTCTTACAGTAGCAAACCCAGGAGAAGAGGATGCTCTTTCTCAGAGACAGCCACAAGACAGTTGATTTAGGGAAAGTGCTGTACCTGACTTGAGTTCGAATCTTTAATACATATCTTTTAATTAAAACTTGAGCCAGGCTAATAGAAAGGTATGAGGTACAAACTGAAAGTTATGATGTTAGATTTATCTTGATTCACGTAATACACCTCCTAGATGAATAATGCTTCAGATACTTTAAGTGAGTTTGATTAATTAGGCGGCCTAATGACATTCTACTGTTTCTTGTAAGTCTAATTTTGTTTCAGCGCTAATAGGAGAAGAGCAGAGAACTGAGACACTGTCTCACATCTTGGCTATATTACAAATCAGTTCCAAGTGCAACATGCAACTCAAACCCACACAACTGATTTACAATTTTGCAAGCAAGCACTTCTAATTGTATAATGATACATAAATTACTGTGGTACAGTGACATTCACTTGTTATGCTCAAGTGTACAAGCAGCAAAAAAATGATGTCAAATATATAATTTTAGTGTGCAACTGGACACAGAGCTGAAAGAGAGTTAATAAGTCCTTAATTAGTATCAAACTGAGCTGTTATTGCTACTGACCATTAAAAATTGAACAGTCTCAAACACTTATCAGTCATTACTTTTCTTTCTGCACACTTCAAAGCCAGTAGTCTACAGAGTGCTTTAAATGTAATTATTATTACTTAGTGGAACTCAAACACCTACTATTCTTATTCTATTTTATTTTTAACCAAAAATAGTGCTTCATTTTGCCTCCTGCTTGTGTGCATATTTCTATTTATGCTTTCCAACAATGTAATTTCTCAACAAGAAACATCCTCTCCTCTTTGCTGTTGGTCTTCATCCATGACACCAGCAACAGTCCCTGTACAAAAAACATGTTACTCGGAGAAAATGAACCAAACACCGAGTATTTTCCACATACAGTTTTTCTTTAGTTAAATGATAGTATCCATCTTCCTACAATTTTGTTGTGAGCCAGAAATAACAGTTTCTCACTGAGATATCTTGGTGGTCCAAAGCTCCTGAACATGTAGGCAAATTTGGCTACGATTATAGAAAAAAGAGCAGATGAAAATAAAGGAAAAAGAAAGAGAAGTAATGAATATTATTATTACAGCAAAAAAATTATTTTGGAAAATAAATTCTGGGAATGGAAAATGCTAACAAAACCAGAAAAATAATATAAAACTAAAATCTTTTGACTACTATGAAAACTCCTGTGACAGAAAATATGAATATTGTCTTCTAAGATTTTTACATCAAGCTTTTTCTTCTGATTTGCAAACAAACCTATATTTTTCAGTATTCTCTTGCAGATCACCCTAGGAGGAAAGATCCTGTGTCCTGACTGGGAGGAAATAATTGCTAACTGCACAGAACAAAACAACTCTTCCATTGCAATGTTCTAATTAGAAGTGATCAGGTAATGAATTAGATGTAGAATAAAACAAGCTGTGGAGAATTCAAATGAGCTGTTTTCTCAACTGGATTCAAAGTCATCAACAGCTGAATGAAAATGTGTTATCCCAAACCAGGTGCATAGGCATGGAGCCCTCAGCATATAAAAAAATACCCGAGGGGTAGTTAGTGGTTCAAGGCATCTGTGTCCCCTTCTGAGCCAGAAGTTCTGCAGGCACCTGCAGAGGTGGATGGTGCTGGTTTACTGGCTATGGGTCTATGAAACAAGGAAAGAAATTAAATAAAGGGGTAATATTGATTGAGAATATCTTCTGTTTGTCCATTTCTGCCAGATTTGCCATAAATCTCTGGCAGGAGGTGAAGCTTGCCTTGCCAGCACATAACTTGAGAGCATCTAGCAATATAAACAGGATTTATCTGACTATAGAGGTAAACTGTGTCCTACCTTCTCTCAGGAGTCAGTAGCACTTAAGTGGTGCCAAGTGGCACTGTTTGTACCTAGTGAGGTGTTTGATGGCTAAGTAGAAAGAACAGATAAACAGAATGTACCAGATCATTTTCCTATGATGAGTCACTGTCACACACAGGCTGGTTGTTTTTTAGTCAAAGCAAGATGCTGGTATCAGTGGGATCACTCAAAATGTAAGTTGCTTTGTGAAAGGCATCAGCATCTGTCTCTATTCTAACTACCATAACCCATAAAGAAATGTCTATCATGAAACAAACATGTGCTTAGAAAACTGAAGTCAAATTCTGGTCAAACCTATGAAACTATTAGGTTCCGCAGAACTATGTGGGAACAAGTGAGTGAAACTTAGCTCTGGGTCTTTGCTGCAAAGAGTTCAGATATTTGGGTGGAATTATGGATGAGTTTAGCTCCATCTTAAGTAGTATGCAATTCCTCTACGTAAAGCAGAAAAGGGTTCAGCCTTTTGTTAAGAAATAGCTGCACATGAACAGCCATCTGCTACTACCAAACTCTAAACAGACCTATGTTTTGTTGATGTTTTAATTCACGTGTACTGTTGTGATGTGTAACAGCATCCCACTCAAACTGTTACTATAATTAATGAGAAGACTGCCATGGTTTTAGGTTTGGATTGGAAAGCTGCTCTGTGAGTAATAGTACCAAAGGTTTGGGAGACAGTAGTATTGGCTGCTGCTGTGCATGAGGAACATGGCCAGCCGGAGAAGCTTCGAGGCAAAGTAGGAGAGTGAAGTAGTATAATTACTCTGGAAAATAAAGACAGTCTGAGTCAAAAATGTTATCACAGTTAATTTCTGTTGTATTTTTATTATGTATCATTGAAATCTGGAGGAAGGCAAAGACAAGTATTCCCTAAGGGACAGATGCTGCTGTCATTCTCGATACAAAGCGTCTACAGACTTCTTAGATGTTTTCATTTAAAAGAGTTGACAGAATAGGGATTCACTCTGTCTGCTCTATGCGAGGAGATAGGAAACAGAAGAGTTAACACCAGAAACCTCTTACAGAGGAAATAATGCTGATTCAGCCACACTGCTTCTGAATTATGAATAAACAACTTAATGATGTTGAAATCACACATGATGTTTTGCTCTTGCCTCTACCACAAGCAGTAGCGACCACCCAATTCAGCATTCCAGTGGGGCTGAATGTATGGATATTTGAAAGAAGTCATGAAACAATTTAACATGAAATGCATTTCAGAACACATGCTTCTGTGATAATGAAACTGGGGAACTCTGTGTTATGGGATGGCACGAGTGAGTGGGAAGCTGCTTTCAGCAATATTTGCTGTAGAGAAGAGTTAAGTCTGAAGTATTGTCTGGGAAATTCAGAAAATAACCTAAACATTTTGTGTCATATACTGAAACAGGCTGGAGTGAATAGAAGCTTGTGAGGATGATAGGGAGTGAGGAGATCACAGCAGCAGCAGATGACATGAAAACCACAACTTTATAAAAAAGTCACTGCATTAAAAACAATGATAGCTATAATGGTTAATAAATGAACAGTCAAAACAAAGACATAAATTACACTTTTCACTTACCATAAAGTTAATGTGTATATTTTTAGTGTCTTCCACTAAAAAATTCCAACAACCTTCAGTGTTAGAAAATATATGAAAAATGAAAAAAAAAAAAAGAATGGAACGTGAAATTCAGAAGAAGCACCATATAAGAAACAACAACTAATTGAAGAACCACTAGACCATTTAGTAGTGGTAAAAACCTTGGATATTTAGGGCTTTATTTTTTGGACCGCAAATGTGAAAGTGAGAATAGTGCTGCAGAAAAAAAGTCAAACAAAGAGCCCAGTTCAGGCTGTAAATTCATGAGGACAATTCCATAACCCTTGAAAATCTTATAGGATAAGATATGGAGACATTTTCCTTAAGGTGATTCAGAACTGTGGTAGGGAACTGCCCTTGACATTTAGAGAGGCTACTCCTATTGCAGCAACCAGGATGAGCTACCATTGGAATTTGCCTTAGACAATATTAAGTACTACACATCATTCTGTGCTAAAAGATTGAATGAGATTCTCAGATGAAAGGAAGGTCTTATGTGTAGATCAACAATAGTGTAGTTTTAGCTGCTAGTTAGCCTACCAGCTTGTCTCACGCTGCTACAGCTATGTCAGATTTGTCTAAGAAATGTGCTGCTTTTCTTGACAAACTTTGCGTGCCCTAGATAAGGCATGCAGTGTTTCCTCATGTTTGCAAACACTAGCTGCATTTAATCATGCAAGAAACACTGATTCCTTGCTACTCTGGGATAGTTATATACATCTCAGCTTTTGTGATGAATTATGTGCTTGCTGTAACATATATCATATCCTTTCTCTGAATCAGTTTGTACATTAACGGCCACACAGACTGCTCTTTATGTACATCTTCCTTCTCAAGGAGTCTGTGGGGAGGCTTTGTAGTTCCACATCTGTTTTTACACATTCTTCTCTTTCATACCCAAGAACATATGCATTAAAAAAAAAGAAAAAAAGGTGAATAAAGGAAAATAAATCACGTTTTGTCTCTTTCTCCCTCCCTCTTCTACACCCACCCCCTTTTTCCCCCTCCCCCATTTTATTAAGATTTAGAATTGTTCCCATTTAAATGATCCAACTGTCAATAATCAGGTTCTGGCATTTTTATATGCAAATGTCTTACGGATTCACTCCTATGTCCTGCTCAGATTTTGTAAACAGACCAAATGCTCATTTCTGCAGGAAACAGTGATACTGTTGAAGATGCATTTTTCTATAACACAAAAAATAGGATTTACCTGAGAGGTAGTGGGCTTCTGCCCTATGAATTCATCTTGGACGACAGGCATGAGCTCATGACAGAAGGCATTCAGGCAATGCGATGGCATGTTGTTATGCCACAACTGATTTTTCCTTAGAAACCTTATAGATGTGCCCAACCTTTCTTCATTGTAATAACTTCTAGATAAAATTTCAATGATACAAATGATACAAACCTCTGCTATACAGAGGTTTCTGATTTCTTCTGCAGCTTCAAAATATATCTATTTTTTCTCTTAAAAATATTATTTTCTAATAAGAAAATCTTAATGATATTTATTTGTGGGTGTCAGCGTGCAGCGGAGACTGACTTCAAATCCATTAGAAACAATGAAGACTGTAGAGCATTTTTTGGTGCACAGGCTCCAACTACATCAGAGATAGTGTATTCAGGAGAGATATGTCTCTCCAGATGTAACTATATTTAAAAAAAGGGGAAGGTTTTTACCCAGCCTTTTATTTCAACACTTTAAACAAGCAGTTGTGGATGGCTCCCCAGATCAACATACCTGTGGATGTCATTCTTCAGTGGATCACACAACTCTGTTCACAGACACACATATATTTCTTCATTAAGCAGAATATGTCTGAAAGCCAAGCATTGCCATGCTTGGTTGCCAAGGATTTAGCTAGAAAGAACTTAATAACATTGATTGCACAAAGTTGGAATAAAGCCCCCAAACAACAGAAGACCTGATAGTCTTTTTTTTTGCCATTTCTGCTTTTTTACAATGAGCTTTCCACAATCATAGTTTTTCAATTGAATGCTAAGCATTTATTAATAAGACCATTTTTCCTGCTTCTTGCTTCTTCACACGACATTTAATCATATATTCGTGTGTGTTTATCCATATAGTAGCTAGTAATGGTGCTTGATGATGAAAAATTCTTGAATTAGCAAAGGAAAGGTAAAATCCCTGAATCTTGACAGAAGAGCAGTGGTGAGAAATACGCGAGTATAACTGAGTTTGCTCTTGGATAACATAGAAAAAAGCATTTGAAAGACAAGAAAACAAAGTGGTTTTTTCTTTCATTGATATAAAACCATAAATGAACAGGTATATAAACTGTATAATACACCCCTCCTCACCCCTTCCATTCTTGACATGATAATTTAGTCAAAACAGAGATGTTGTTTATGCAGTTTTACTACTGGATCTGAAAGAACGAAAGTGAAGAATTGAAATGTAACTTGAAAGAAACTGTGCATCTTTCTCCACAATGCATTTATGTTAATAGACTTCTACTGACTTAAACAGCTTTCCTAAAAAATTGAGTGCCAAGGAGAAAAGAGAAGAACCAGAATCACTATTCCTTAGAGATATCTTTCCCCATTCTTTTTAATGGGAATGGTGTTCAAGTAATTTTGTCACTTTCACGGAACAAGAAGTAACAAATTTTTATTAATATTAAATTGTGCAGCTCCCAAAATCACAATCCCCACTTTACATGGCCCCTCCAATGAGAACAATATAAATTGCCCTTCTGCTATCAAGCTCACTTATGCTCTGTGAATCTAGATTTTAACAGCACATTGAAAAATCAGTGAAGAGGTGCAAATATTTTGCTTTATACTTATCTTTCTAACAGTAGGTAGAACAACTATGTTTTAAAGTGATAGTGGTACAGCTTCCCTTTTTTAATGAAACATTACTAGACAGGATTTCTGTGAACAAACTTACTATTTGAGCCAACAACCAGATTTGAAGTCATATGAATATTTAAGTGGCTAGTTTGAAAACAAAAGGGCCCTTTGGGTCTCCCAAGGAATACTTGAAGGAAGAAGGCTTGTCAATGGAGTATACGTGACTTGCAGGATGTCCAGGTGTGTCAGTATAGCTACGGTTTATGTTACAGTGATCTAACTATGACTTGTTGGCTTGTGCAGATTTGATCTACCTCCACCCACAGCCCTCAAACTCCACCTAGGCAAATCCAAAACCAAATACAGCAGGATGGTTTAAAAAATCAGAGGAAACTGGCTTTCTATGTACATTGATTAGTTACATTTTAAAACATTTTTCCTTCTTCTACTGAATCCCGCTGTCCCTAATCCAAAGGTCAAGAGTGGTTTCTCCACTGAGCTCTAACACGTTTAATTCAGAACTTAGATTTGATCTGGCAAAAGTTTGTATCAATCCTAAGGCCATCTGCCATGCCTATATACAGGTTTGTAAATACAAAAAATGGGATTAGAAAACTGTGTATGGAGGTTTATGTTAGGGGGATAGAACGTAGAATGAATTTTTGATTTGGGGGATTGATTTTTAATTGATGGATGATATATCCTAAGACCTGTAGAGATTTGTCTTGGGGTTCATGTATCCTTACACTCAAAATGTTTACAAACATACGTATTATTTGTGCAAAATAAAAAATATGTATAATTTTAAATACATATGTTTGTATAATATACACTTTATATAATAATAAAAATCTATTTTAGTATGTACTTATATATTTTTATTTTAAAAATCTGCAAACAAAAAATTGTTGCTTGTATTTAAAACAAAACCAGTACACATTAAGATCAATAAGCGAAAATGAGTAGGGATTAAGAAGTGGTAATCTCTTTCAAAGAATCAAGAGAAATACAAAGTCTTGGAAAAATAAATAGATTACATACAGAGAAAAAGAGAAGACAACTCTCTGCCATCATTGGGGATGCACGCTACACGGGATGGAGCACAGTAGTATGACACAGACAATCCATAGCTCCCACAGGCACTTTAGATGGCTTACAAGGAGCAGGGCAGCAAGGCTGGAGGCTGTGCCTGAGGAAGGGCTAATCCTGGATAGATGCAAGATCTAAGGTATGGGATAATATGGGATAAGATGGTCTAAGTGTCACAGAGGCCACACACTGAACCTGTTTCCACAAATTAACATGCTTTTAAGCATCCCATGAAACACAATATCTTAACCTCCATATATTCTTAACTTACAGCAATTTTGAGTTCAATGGATATCCCAGCTTAGACCTTAACTGATACTAAGTACCTGTTATTCCATGGAAATTTTTCTGTATATCCAAGTGCATTCTTGTTGAAATCTAAGCTAAAATCTCTGTTCTTCAGTGAAGTCATATGCATGTTCATATTCGCTAGATACACCACCAAGGGTTTGACAAAAATACATATGAAACAAGTGAATCTTAACTCTCTATTTTATACTCAGAAAACATGTTCCTCTTTGCTTAAGGGAAGTACTTCAATCTTGGGTTTTGAATTACTTACAAAATAATTGTCTACTCCCAAGATTGGTATACTATTTCCTCAAAGTGTGAAAAAACATTGTGAAATTACAAATATTGTGACTGAGCTGGAAAATAGCTGTGTGAAAAGGGATTTTGCCCAGGCAGGTCACAACATCTTACCAACTTCAGTAACCAGGAGGTCTTTTTTCGCAGGCTATATAATGGCTAACTGTTCCAAATAGCATTCAAGAGTCAACTCTACTGGAACAGTTCATAAAAGGTGTCCTGTAAAGAAGGTGGTACTTTGTCCTCTTAAGTTAAATTGAACTTTGAAATGTAATTGAGGATATGGCCACCTGGTATCAGTAAGACCATAATGTCTGGCACCAGCATACTGACTCACACTGTCTAATGTGTTCTTTATATTGGTGTGCCAGGTAATCAAAAGAGACAGAATGCAGAAAAAAAGGCCAACAGTTGTGACTCTGAAACGCCAAATGGGTTTTGACACTGGAAATGCCAATGCCCTAAGTATGATGTGATATTGTTATTCAAAATAAATTTCAAATACAAATTTGGTTTTGAATTAGAAAAAGTTGAGCATCATTAAATAGTTCCGCAACCTTCTTATTTATTTTTGCTTTAGTCTGGAAATGAAGGGAAATTTTTTTGACTGTGTGGAAAACTGGATCTCAGCTTTTTGCTCTAAATCTCCACTAGAGATATGACTCCCTGAAGGGAGTTTATAAATTAATCTGTAATTGGTACAATTTAATTTCCATCGTTCTCACTTCAGTATTCTTGAAGACACTCTGGATCAATTACTTAAAAAACCCCATTAGCATAAACAATGCTAATTTAATATTATAAGCAACTAATTAAGACATCTGTTTAAAAGAATTTTAACAAATGAGCCTAACAAGCTCACTACCATTCTCACCAAATCTGTTTATCTGTGAATGTCAGAGGTGGGGGTGGTTCAAGCAACTTTGGCAGATGTCCAGTTGTTTCACAAGGCTGAAAATATTAAGAGGACCAAAGCCTGGTTAAAGGGAAGGACTTGTCAAAACAGAAGCTGCACTCAAATTTTTACAAATGTGCCAGTGGAAGGCAGTGGAGAATCAGTCCTTCCATCTGCACATGTATAAATATTGTCTCATCTGGTGCTCCCAGGAATCTGGGAGAGTCATTTGAACTGGTTAAACAAATACATGTTATTTCATTTTTTAGCAGACAAGCATTTATGGTTTTCACTGATATTAACATTTTTACAATGGTTTCCAGTGTAAAACTTAGGAAGAGTTTTGGGCTGTCAACATCTTGCTGTGATTGTTCCACAATGCCATGGCATTACGTTTGTCACAACCTTCCCTTTAAAAGGTATTGCCATTCCTGTTCCAGAGGTTTGTGATTTTCCAAGCAACCTCTGTGACAATGTAAAGAGAAACACGAATTCCTGCAAGGCACTTAAAGCTGTCATTTTATACTTAAGACTTATAAATTAGGGAAGGTATCACTCAAGCCAACTGTGCCATGAAGAAATTGAAGATAGATATTATTGCCTGTGGGTTTTGTGCTCAAAACACTTCAATTCAAACACTGAAAGTACTGTTTTCAGGGGTAAAAAATGCAGGCTACATTTGGTCAAGTAGCACTTTATTCCTCTTATCACTTGCTCAGTCTTTTTTCCAGTGCTACCATTATTAAAAGCCATTAATTAATTTTTTTCTTAGCTCCATTCTATTTGTTAGAAATAATATATATATGTATAAATAAAATGTATCCTGAAACTTTTACACACAATTTAAAGAGAATAATAGGAATAATAAAATGTTTCCAGGACACTGATAATGATTTCTTTTCTTACTGTCTTGTTTTTTATCCCAGAAAATAAATTAACTCTTCTACTTAAAACAGACTTTGAGAAACACAAACCAAAAGCAGCAGAGCAAAAACCATTTAAAAAACTTGAAATGGCTGATTATAGATCACAGGCCTCAGTTTAATTGCTGATCTACTATCAGTTACATCAATAGAAATATGGAAAAATTAACTCTGAGGTCAAATGTTGTTCATTTTCACAGGAACAAAAACCCTCTGGTATATCATACAGCTGCTTACACCACAGATGTTTTCAAGACAGTGGTGCATGAGCTATGGGGGTAATATGACATCAGAAAGGAATCCTTCTCCCCCTTTCTATAAATCATGTTTTTACAGTTCAGAAGAAATTATAAATAAAGTAGAAAAGAAATGGTGGCAAACTTTTCTGCAGCTGGCATGTTGTCTGAGAAGAACTGGAGAGTAGATAGTATTTTAATGCAGACAGTGAGACTTTAGAGGATGTTTGCATTAATCTTTTTCCCCAGTCAACTCTTAGGTTTCTCGGCACCAACAGGTTTTCAGTTGTGTCCAGGAGAAAAGAAAAAGTCCTTTAAGAAGCATTGTTCTTCACACTTGGTGAATGAACAGAAGAACAACTGGCCAATAGATTCTCTCTTGCTTTCTAATTATTGTTTGACAGAAATATCTGGTTGGAAGTCTCAATGCTTCCTGGAGCACAGAAGCTCCTAGACTGCACAAAATGGGGGCTCAGCCTGTTCTCATTTCTGGAAAGAATGCCTGTAAGTACCTGCAGGGTAGGACTGGGAATGGAACACTTGAGGTTTGCTCGGTAATCCTGCTGCTAAACACAACTTGGAAATGAGCATGATGGCATTAAGTACAATTAGTATGTAGTGAATGCATTTTGGGGTTTTTTTTGCCAAGGTTCAGTCTTGCATTGGTTGTGTAAATTTCTGTCCCCTTTACTTGCATGGTAGATTAGAGTGTCCAGGAAAATGGAACTATTGCAAATCATTAAGACAGGATGGGAAAACATTATTAAAGCAATTATGACTACAATATTTAAATGGTTATACAGGGATTAATGATGCAATAGCTTGCAATATTCTGTAATTTTATTATTAGCAGAACTTAGCTACATTCTAAAGGAAAATTTAGCTTTTTTTTTTTTTAATAAAAGAACAACATTTATTTTAACAAATTACATTTATATGTAATTATTTAATGACAAAAACCTCAGTGACAATGTTCTATTAAACTGCTCTGAGTAACAGTTTCCATATATGAATACAATTGTTTGTTTTTGCACTTGCTCAAAATATACTGAAGAGAGGTTATTCATACTCACCCTTGACATAGTCTTTTTTCTGGTTAAATATCTTTGGGGTTTTACCATCAATGATTCACATATGTTCAACTCAGTGACTAAATTCTGCTCAGTGCTTTGCTAATCACTGACATACAATCTGTTTACTTTATCAGTTTCAATTTGCTAAAAATCTAATTGGAGATGTTGTGATAGTATTATGTTGCTGAGATGGCAATTTTAATTAAGAAGCTTTTTTTTTTCTAAGGCTTTGCAGTTCTGGTTCCTGACATGAAGTACTAGATGAGAACAGTTTTTCCTTCTGAAAAGAAGTTTGAATCCTGTTATACCTGTTGAACAATGAGAAGATAATTTAGTCCTTTAAGACATGTTTTGACAGAGTACCTCTTGTAAAAGCAGTACGCCTTGTGAAACGGCACATAGCAAAGCCAGAGGAACTTAGTTCCCCATATATCTTCCATATGTGTACTATATTATATAGACAGAAAAAAATCCAGAAATATTACGTATTGTGAGGATATGTGAATTGGTTGTTTCAAAATTTAAAAAGAAACTGTGAAAAGAAAGTGAAAAGGAGATCAAGTCAGATAAAAGAGAAATAACTTCTTTATTGTTAAGTGACATGCTAATGAAGACAAACTACAGGAAAATAGTTTCCTTTTAATATATATTCTGTTCCTTTTTTATGATTTGTGCTTATGTCACATAAGAAGAGTAAAATGAGCCATTGGGAGCCACACTCTATATAAGAGGAGAAAGACATTTTCACTTGAAATGACCTCATACAATGCATTCAAAATTCAGGCAAAAATAAAAGCAGAAATAATGTTTTAGTTACAGACTACAATAACTTGGTGATTTTGTCTAAGACTACCACACCATGATTACTCAAATATCTTGCTCCTTCTTTGTTGGGATATAAATGAGTCAAGTTTTGCTATGGGTGTTTTTTTTTTTACTACATGTTTTGTATGTATCCCTGTCCATGGACAATTGTGAATCATTAATGTGACTCATTCAGATGGGAATATAGTGAAGAATGGATTGGCTTCAGTTTAAGAAAAAAGGCATGGAGTCATAAAAGTTATTAGCAGAAAAAACCCCAACTTAGTAGCTTTCAACAGATTCATCTGCCTTGCTAAGCTGGAGAATTAAGGTCTGGGGCAGGGGACCATAGGTCCCTTCAGAACATGGAATCACTCAGAGTGATCAAGTTGGTGGTAGGGATCTTCCCACCCAGAGAAGAATCTCAAATGGATCCGGGTGAAGCTTTTCAGAACTGTGAAACCTAAAGAACTTTAATTCCTACAAAATGTTCACATAGAAGTTTCTGGGATATGGATTTTCAGCAGAACCAAGCGTGGGACAGATACATATCAGAAACAGAGATATAATCACATCTTTCATTAGTCTTTATTGAATTGACTTGCAATTTGGTGTAGACTCCCATTTCAGCTGCAGCCCTGTGGAACGAGTAATGCTCAAATCTATGCAAAAGGAGGTGCCCTACCCCAGTGTCTCCACTCCCTTTCCTTCTGCATTTCCAGTCCCTTTATTTCCCACCTTCCCTAAACTGTTGGAAGCAACTCTTTTTGGAGGAAACCTTTTGATTTTGTCACCTTTTAATTCAGAGGTGGGAGTTTGAATGCTGCAGGAATACTGCAATGAAAAATGTTCAAAGCTTGTAGCAGTTACTCTGTACTGGTTGATATGAAGGATGACGTTAAAACAGCCTGGTTCTCACCAACAGAAAAGGCTGATGAGTAACAAACTACCCTTAAGCCATTAAGTAAACAAATATTGCATGGGTATCTGTAGAGGCACAACTCTCCCACTGCTATGGTTGTAGCGCCACAAAATCAATAACATTTCAAGGTTTCACTTCTAGTGAAGGATACATCAGTAACCCGAACAATAGGAAACAGAAGAAATAAAATATATCTAATTAGGTAATGTTTGGATTACTGAAATAGCCTAGCAAGAAATAGGCCTAAAATAGCTTTTGGCATAGCCAAACTCTTCTATTCTACATCAGAAATGATAAAAATATTAGTATAAACAAAACAATCATATGATCCAAAATATTATTATGCATGTGGAAGTATCTGGAGTTAAGAAACTCCTTAACAGTGAGGAAAAAAGCAATTTTCAGCAAGGCTGGAGCACTTGTACTTCATCTGGAGGGAATAGGTTTTACATGTGACTTGACTGTGGTACCCTCTTTGGGGTGATAACAGAGGCTTGAAGGATCTTGAGCCACTGATTTTGTTACCACTGTATCCATTTCAGTTGTCAATCATATTAGGTGTAGGTAGGTTATACTACAGCGGTGGATTTTTCAGTTTTGCATTGGAGAGTTGTACTTGCAGAATTATCAGCATAGCACATTATCCACTACGACAAGTCACATAAATTATATTAAAATGAACAATGAATATGACATTTTTTGAGTGACAACTATAGGTAAGACAGTTTCATTCTTTCCAGGACAACCACTGGGATAATATACAACCTTTTTTAAAAAAGGAAATTCCTTGGTAAGATTATAATAATGCTGAAAATACTTATTCACATTGTGGATGACACATACAAGCTTCTACTGCTGCAGGAAATCAGGCATGCAGCTTTCTCAGAACAGCACCGAGAAAACTAACCTGTTACTAAGAAAATAACATTTCATTAACACTAGCAAAGAAAGTGACTTGTAAATTGTTTTGCTAACATTGGAAGATCAAAGTAATGAATATTAAAAGATCAATTCAGATAAATGCACTACTTGTTTCTATTTTTCTTATGGCCTTCTTCCCAAGCAAGAATTCTATATTAGAAACCCAAGATCACAGGCAATTCCCAGGTAAAGTAAGAGTGACATTTAGAATAACATGCTGTGTGTGTAGCTGCTGAGTGTTAAACAACTGGGTAGGTGTCTGAGTTATTAATCCTGTCCCTGAGTCAAGCTGACGCCTCTCCTGAAGACAAGTGCCTGAGTCTTAAAGAAATACAGTTCTATGAAGAGCTTTATGGTCAGAGCTTTTAGCTAGAAATACAGAAATCTTGGTTTAATATTTCCTTATTGACTCAATGAATTTAAACCTACATCACTCACTCAAAAAATTTTCAGACATTATTATGGGTCTGAGACAGAACATGATGCTGCAGCCTGGTGGACTGGGCACTAGACTTTAAAAGTGAATGATCTGGAGGCAGCAATGACTGACTCCTTAAAGAACTGGAAAATTTCTAAAACCTGCTAAGGGAGGAAGGCCTTTTCAGAAACTGTCTTAGGCACTAAATTGCGCCAGCTTATGTGTTTTTCCATCATTTCCTATTCTTTTTCTAATCATATTCATATAAAAAAACCCAAAACCCCACACCTTTGAAACTGGCTAAGTAATCAACTCTGTTAGAATTTCGCAGCTCTTCATGATGAAGTAATGTCATGTTTTAAAAGATGCAGTTAGTTGCTGAGATGAACTTGAAAGTTGAACGTGTAGTATATATGCTCTGATGATGTCTCTCAAGTCAAATTCCTTGGAGAACATGTGTAGGAAATGACATAATTTTGGATCCTAATCTAGCTGTATAAGCAAGGTGTGAGCCAAGCATTGTGAACTACTCAGCTATGTCAATTGTAGGCATCTCTGGAATTTAGTTTTAAAATGTGACTCAGCTTGGTATTTTGTATGCCAGAACAGTGAGGATTATTTTTGTGCTGTTAGGACTTGATTTCCAAACTACATTGCACACTAGTTACCTCACTCTTGTCATGCTTTTGCTCCTTGTAGGATTGTTTTCGGAGAGATTACTGCACAAAAGGATGGAGGGTAGGTTTACGGTGTAGATTAAGAGTAAACAGAAGTGGATTCAGTTGTGTATAAAGACAGTTTACATGGCAATTTTTCTTTTTAGATTTTAAGGCATCTAGATAGCAGGAAGTTTTTTCTTCTAATTCAGATTAAACGTTTATTGTGCTTTTGTATACACAGAAGGAAAATACTGTAGGTAGAACAAAAAGGGCATTGTTCCTAGGTTATTTTCATTATTTTGTTAGAGCACGTCTCAAGATAATTTTCTTCCTTCCAATTACAATTCTGGCATGTTTCAGACATATGGAATGTACAATAATTACAATGATCAAGTAGTGGAGTGTTTGAATGTGTGCCTAAAATGTATGGGTAATTAGTACAGAATGTGAAAATATTTGATTAAATGCCCTGAGACACTCCTCTTCACATCTTAAAGATGAAATTATGGCGTGGAGACTTCATGCAAATAACACCTGGTGTGATGTGCTTTGCACATATCTATATGGTCACAGTAATTAACTGACTGAGTTTCCTCAATAACAACTGCTTTCCAAGCTTTAGCAAAATAAATGAACATAAGAGCCTAAATTTGTTCTGCACCTGTCAATCTATTGTTCAGTTTAGTCATACAGATGATCTTTATTGTGCTCTTAGAGATGTAAGAACACCTTCATGTTTGTGAGTGGCTTATCAAATGAACCATCTGGACATAGTTGACCTTTATCTTCTCCATTAGTCATCATATGTTCCTTTACGTTAATTTTGACCTACTTTGAAATATCTATCTTTTAAGATTATTCAGTTTATTATATTTAACAATTAAGAGTTAATTGACTGTTCTGAATAATGCTGTTGTCCTGGTCCTGACATTGTAATCTGCCCTTAGGAGAAAGACAGAAGGGAGAGAAGACAGACTAAAAGAATTCCCTAAACCAGGCAGAATGGCACTTCACTGGTTAAAGGCTTCAGGTGTATAATTTTCTAATTCTAAATTTTTCCAAGAAGACATGTCTAGAATTACTTATTCGTACTTTCCAAAGATTTTAAGTTACATCAGGATGGTTGGATAATTCCTGCAAAATAACTCTGAAAAGTTCTGTTTTCTTTATGTAAATATCATCTTAACTGCGTTCCCTCCAAAAATGAAGATTCCCGAGGGAGAATTTCACTGAGGAATGCTGTAAGAATTACACAGAAAATGCCTTGCGTTTTCTGAAGCTATGCTGAAGTTTTATAAGAAATCATGAGTCACATTTTTTTTTCTTAAATTATCTTATTTCTAATCCTAGGACTGTAAAATGAAAGCACATTTTCCCCAAATGATAAAAAACAAAGAAATATTAACTCTCTATTCCTTTTTGCCTGGTGGATATTTTGTATGGGACCAATGGCCAGTTCTCTGTTTTCCCATTCTTTCCAGACCATACTAACAGTACATAGTTCACTCTCTATGCTTGCTTTTTTTTTCTCCAGGGCATGCTTGTAAGTGAAAAGGAGAAAGGTTTTGTGCACACAGCATGACTAATCAGGAGGGTGTTGCACAGTCTCATTTTGAATTTGCCACTAGCAGCATAATTCTACCAGGTTAAATGGAGTAATCTGTGACCTATCAAAATGTACATGAAATCAGATTCGGCCTGCTCTGAAAGCTGATTCCTGCAAGGCCTTGATATTGAATCCTGGGATGGTATAGTGACAAGTTACTACTCCGTCATGAGGACAGCTATCTCCACGAGATGACAGAGAAACCTGTGAATAAAAAAACCCCAATAAATGTCATTCTATTTGTTATCATATCTAAAGCAAACACTGAAAATAGTACATAGATTACTGGTTATTTTTCTGCCTTGAGACCTACTTTAGCCCACAAGAAAGCAGGAAGCGTATAATCAAAGTGAAGAGGCAAACACAAGATATTCAATATCCTGGTAAAAGGAGACAGAAAAAATGAGTAAAGGAACAGATATAAAAAAGTTAAGTGGTCAGATTACATTCAGTGGGGGACAAAAGTTTTCAAGGATAGGATCAGCTAAGTGCCAGAAATAAGAAGACTACAGTGGTTATAGCCAGACAGTGGGAGATGCAGGGCTGGAGTGATAACAGACGGCAGCAGAGACTGAAAGGTGATAAAACTGAATGGATGAAGTAGGATTAAGAGAGATATAAATAAATTAAATCAATAGAAACCCTCCTTTGCTTCTGCCATGTAATTATATACAGTATTTTACTCATCATGAAGCTCAGAAAATAGCAGTCATTTTCAACAAGCCATGCTTGTTCAAAAAAAATAAAAACAACCAGACCAAAAATGTGCCAAACACATGCACAAAGGGAATACATTTTTGCAGTTCTCTTGATCTTCCTTTAAATATTTTCCTCTCTCTGAAAGCTTCCCTGTGTCAAATAGATGAAGCAGCCATTCTGTGAAAGACATCACATTCTGTTGTTCAAATAAATTTTATGGTAAGAAATTTCCCTGACAAATCTGACTTAGTCAAGGGGCTCTTTTTCTGTCTTATTGCAGGGCCTTTTTTCTTTTTTGTTTGGCAAAGCATCTACAGGGAATCTTTCCATCAAATGGGTAAGATTTATATATATATATTCTATATTTATGATCTATTAGTTGCAGTAGAATCCACTACTGGATTCTAGTAGTGAGATCAATCTCAACTAATCTATCCATCAAGTGGGTAACAATTATACGCAGTTTATATTTGTGATCTAGTAGTTCATCTCAAATAATTGTATGTGGTTGAATCAGCATGTAGTCAAAGTCAGTGTCATGTTATTTGTCATTGGAGAGAGACTAGTGCCTCCAAAGTGCAGTTCATCTACTTATTTCCACAAGGAATGAATCTAGTCAAATATTTCTAAATGCCTGCAGTTAGGAGAGAAGAATATCACCCAAAGTGCCCCAGAAAGGCTAAGCAAAGTACCATGGATCTACTGTTAGCAGTGGAATTATTTATCAAAAAAAACTCTTGATGATTTAATTTCAGGATACAGACCCAAATTTGTATTTGTGGCCTCTGTCCTTTATGAATTACAAATTTTCTGGGAAAGGTGCTGGAGAAGGTAAATGCTATCCCAGCATTTAGGATAATAGTAGACTAAGTTAGGAGAAACAGAGAGAAAATTAGTGATAAACTCTGCTTGTGATGTCTGTCTTTTATTAATAACAGGTATGAATTGCTGCAGCTGTGAGGGAAAATGGTTACCTGACAGTCAGCCCCAGCATCCTCTACAGCCTGGGAAATGTGGCTGCAGGAGTTGCCTACTGATCACTAGAAGCACTTTATCTGATTGGTGCTATCAAACATTTTAAAGAGGTCTGTGTCCAATAGATTTGCTTTCTCATCATATTTTTATCAGTCAAACACCGTGGAGTGGGATGCCTTGGCCAAGAGAAAGGCATAGTGGCAAGGATTTCAGTAAGTTATCACACATTTTCCAAGGCCAGCCTCAAGTGGCCTTTGCTCTTATTTCATCCTTCCTAAAACTTTTATTTTTTTTCCACACTCATTTTTAGTACTCACTTAACCAGGAAATAGCATTAATAAATATGATATCCGAGAAACTAAGTTACAATAGTCTTACAGAAGAAAAAAAAAAAGAAAAAGTAAAAATTACATATATCATGATGATTTGATATTTCTTCAAATTGCAACAACTTTGTGAACTGAAGTTGAACAATTTATTACTACATCATTAGGGTATTAAGAAGGCCTTAATAACTTTCTAGTGCTTTGATAAGAGCTTTAGTTTTTCTTGAAATTTGGAGATAGTTGCAAATTTTCTATCAAATCAGTTAGGGTCATTGCTTTGGAATTTAAATCCAGCTTGCTATTGGATGTATTGTATTTTATTTGCTTACTACAGAAAAAAATAGTTAAACCATCCAAAGAAAATCCAAAGATTGCTGTTCCAATCCGTGTTACTTCCTCCTAATAAAGCAATTTCAGAGCTTTATCTATTTTACTGGAAGGTAAAAAAGCCTACAAAGCCACAGATTTTAAGTCTGAAGACGGGAGACTGATATTATGCAGGAACATTGATTTGTTATGAGGAATAGATAATAAAAGATTGCATTCTAAACTCATATTTTGTGAATTAAGAGGGCAAAATACACCAGATATTGATCTCTGCAGAGAGGTAAAAAGCAGTTGCAAATACAAATTATTATTTCACACCACCATTCATGCAAGGTGTCCCAAGGAGCTTTACTTGCTATCAATATAAAACCAACAAAACTGCTACTGAGCTAGATAAGCCTTAGAAAACAGATGTCTTTTAAGTAGTATTAAAGTCAGAAAGCCAGCTGCTTGGGCACAGCCAGAAGCTGATGCAGGATTTGAGTAAGGGAACAGCATCTGTCTTTAAGTCACAGTCTTATCTGGGATTGACAAAGGCCAGGTAATGGCTCACGGCCAGCAAACCTGCTCCACTGAGATGGGGAATGGGGCAGGTGGAACAAATCTCTCTGATTCTCCCACACTTCTCCAGATTGCTACCAGGGCAACACCTTTCTGCGCTACCCAAACAGCTAGAATCATTAGGACAGGGGTCGAAGAGTCCAGCCAGGTGCCAAAATTGTGCTGCATCCCCTCAGCATTGCTTGGCAGTATGTTGTTTGTACTAGAGAAGAGTTTGAACAGCCCTGCTCCCAGGCTGCTGCTGTTTAAGCATTCTGTTGCAATCTTGTGTGGGGTTTGTGTAATCTATCAAGCCAAGAACGAAAGTGTATATGTACATAAAGGATTCTGTTTGACTGAATGAGGATTTCCTACATCAAATGAAATAGTACTATGCCTGTGTGGAAATGCATCAGATCTATGGGAATCTTCAGTGACTGGTCTTTTTGTTATTTTGTCTGGTCACTGAGGGACTGGTAATTTGTCCTACCCTTCTCCCCTCCTTACGCCTGTCACTTCTCTCTTTGCCCTCTCTGTTCACTTCCCTGTGCTCACATTTCTTTCTACTTAGGTTATTTTCTCTTAAGTAAACCCCAGTTTTTACAACTGACTGCATATATACGTCTGCATTCTTTACAAACCAGGTTGAAATTAATAGTGTGATGGCTGGTCTACTTGTATGTCATACTTCCTTTTCTCATGTTTAGCTTATCAGTCAGATGAAAACTACTGAGAACAGGGACTGTGATGATATTTTTACACTTTGTGAGCACTACTTTTCAGTTGGTCCCTGGAAATACATATTACATTTATTATAGCATCTAATGGTGCATCCCCTAATTAATATAATTAATAATTCTGAGCTTACAGAAAAATTAAAGTTGAATAAAAAACTGCAAAGTATGAAAACAAAAAGAAACACATAAGGCTGTAATACTTTAAATTAATAAGCTAATAAAGAACTATCAGGAATATAGTAAAAATGAGTGATTTTCCAGGAAGGAAGATATTTTTAGGCAGTCATAGCAAATTATGTATTTGTCAAAATACATATTTTAGTCAAATGTATGTATATGAAATATTGCATAGAAACCAAGCCTTTACAGAATGCTGTTTTATGAAGAAAATCAACTAAACAGTAGTCAGACGCCACTGACAGTAATATCTACTTATTATGAAGGATGCTTCAGAAAAATAAAAATCCATTTGAATGTCACTGTTACCAAATACGTATCTTGCATACAAGCTTTTCCAAATGCAATGGAGAGCTGTGATGTTTACAAAGCACTGCAGTGAGTGTGCACATTGTAATGGCTTAATGTCTTCGTCCATTGAATTCTCACATGAAGTAGAGAAATCACTTTCTCTGTGTACCTTTCAGGTATAAAATGAAAGATTTTGCAACCTGTTCAAGAGTTTTGAGGTGACTGAGTTTAAGCAGTGATATGAATCTCAGTTTCCTAACTTGCCAATGAGTGCCCTGTCAGTTTATATGCTCTACAAATCAACCCATCATGTACTCTGCACATCAAAGTATAATTTGCAATCTTATTTTGCCAAAGCAAACATTTTTGGATGAATCATGGACATTTGTTTTTCATAAGATGCAGAGACTTTCCGTGAGTAGTTCACTCATGAGGGACCTGAGATGCCTGTGCAGGTACCTGGGACCATTGTTTTTTCCTGAACAGAGGACAGTTTGGCAGACAGGGTGATATGCCTGCAACATAAAACAGTCAGGGAATAAGGTTACACCAAATTGTAACCTTGCACTTGTTTTGTGAATATGGTTTCTATTTTTGTCTCTTTGGTAATTCATTTAGCTGGGAAAACCCAGTCTGGAAGTAGATCTCTGTGTGGTGAAACACAGCAACTTCTTGAGACTGGCAGTATGATCTGAGAGGAGGCAGGGCAGCCCTTGACAGCTAAGAGCTTGGAGTCTTCCCTACTGAACAGCTATTCTTCTGCAGAAGAATATCCTGTATTTCCTACCCATGAGGTCACTGCTTTGAATGCCTGTTCTTGAGAGGAACTAGCTTGGATACAAGGAGGGTAGAAACTGGTTGTCTAAATGTTTGTCTGGAAAAAAAAAAGTTGACCTGCTAACTCCAGGTGATGAAGAAAACTTCTCTGGATTTTGAGACAGGCTGTAATCAAATGATGGATTATTTAGTATTTACAGATTATATGCAAATGTTTGGTCAAAACTCTGGGAAATTGTTATAGAAACAAGTAAGATTTAGAAGGTGCATGTCAAGAACTGTCAAAAAGAACACTGCTTTCTTTGAAAGTGTCTCAGTCTTACTGTAGCAGAGGTGATGCTGATGTGAGAAGTGGTGTTGTCTGATAGCCAACTAAGGTAACCCTTAAAAGGGATACGGGAAGATGAAGGGGAAATAGAGGAAGGTGAAAATTGAAGCAGACACAAAAAAGATTAATTTGAACACATACAGAAAATATGTTTTGCAAACAAAAAATAAAAGAAAGAGAGAATGGGATTAAGAGCAGAAGTGGAACAGATGAAATAGGAGGAGAAAAAGCCTTTGAGGCTAGAACACTACTTTGCAGTACACTAAGTTTACAATATAATGTCTCAAACTGTCTTTAGTTTGATAGAATATTAGGGTATTTGTGAGTCAGACTTCAAAAACCTGACTAGTAACATATATCTCTTAGGAGTCTGTAGCACTTAACAGTATCATGCTATATGCTGTGGAGGTTCATACACGTTTCTAGGATCGTGATCACTTCCCCCGTGTCAGAGATTCTGACTCAGCTATGCTAAGTATGATTCAGCTGTGCTAAGTATAAAACTTAAAGGAAAAAACTACTAGCAGAAAAAATGTGGTATGAAAAAAATCTCTAGCATCATAAAAATTGAACTACTCTGTGAAATTATATCACAGAGAGAAAAATTTTCCTCCATCTTGTCTGTTCTTAAGATTAGTTAATTCTACTCCTTAAGAATCCGGAACTCTTTATTGACATAGCCTTCTAAAGGAATACAAGTGGAAATTTCTTTTTCTTAACATGAAATTTCGCACCTTTGGTGTCCCTGTGAATCATCTTAAAAATAAATACAAACACTACATTTTTATCTGATTGGCTGTGATTTTGAATACAGAATATCAAAGCCTGCAAGACTTTGGGATAGAAGAGCTATTGAGAAGGGCCAAGTAGGTGTGCAGCAGATGCAAGAACTAAGAGAAGTGTGACCAGTACTGGAGTTGGAAATGGTGCAGAGAGGAAGGTCAAAGCACCGGCAGAAAGGAGGGGTCTGGAGAAAAGAGGAACCTGTTGGTGATTTGCAGTAGGTCACATTGCACAGCTGATGGCTGTGTAGCCTTAAGGATGCAATGTACCCCAGAACTTCCACAGGAGGAGCTTGGATAACCATCCCTAGGAGCTATGCCTGTGAACTGTTTCCGTTGGGATCTGATAAATCATCAGGATGCGATGTGTGCCAAAGCTCACCACCAGTTTATCTAATCATAAATTTGTAATAGATTACTGGAGATAGGCAATAAAAGACAACCAAATGGAAAATTAGTGTCAGCATTTCTTAGTGTGTTGTTGGCTGACAATCTGCACAGCTGCTTAACCTAATGAGAACTGCACCTAATGCTTATTTAGGTCTTGTATCTTTTTGCAGAAAACTGTTCTACATAAAGTTACTTGTCAGTTATTGACCCATGAGTTATGTTTTAGGCCTTGTTATTTTCCAGTTGTAGGTGATAATTCAGTTTAAGTTTTATGAAAAGGAACCTAAAGAGAGAAGCAGATATCCCAAGATAGTTCTGTAATTTTTTAACAAAAAAATAAATCTCTCCTTTTGGTAAACCTGTAGTATGATTTTAGTTTTAGACAAAAAAAAAAAAAAAAAAAAAAAAAAAAAAAAAAANATCACCTCAGCAAAAAAAAAAAAAAAAGAAAAAAAAATCAAGATTTGTGCATAAAATTAAGTTGTATGTAACTTTAAATGAAATTAAAAGAAGAAAGTATTCATAAAATAACTCATAAAGTAACCTGTTACCTGGTATGTAATGTATGCAATTCCTTCATTACTGCTACAGATATACATTTCTTTGCCAGAAGGCAGAAGTTTTTTCTGAGGAAACGTGTTTAGGCACGGAGTCTTTGCTTTAAAGGGACCTTTTGAGGTTTTAAAAAGCAGTTTTACATTAGCTGTGGTATTATCTTAGCTGCGAAATGAAGTAATAGTGCAATTTTAAATAGCCTCTGAGAATGGTAGTTTTCAAATGGTAATCTACAAGAAGACTTAAAATCCTGAAAAAACGAGAGCTGCTATTTTAATTATAATGACTTCGTGCTTGAAGAATTGATACAAGCTAAGTGTTTGTCTAGTTCATGTGATTAAGCAATCAGAAAATCGCCCCTCTTATAGTTTGCATTTTGTGTGGGAATCATGAATATTTTAAGAACCACTAAAAGTGGCTGCATAGAAACAAGCAAGAAGAAAAAAAATATCTCATTTCATTGATGTCAAGAACTTCAACAACGATAGCCAACAAATAGAAATATTTCTTTGTAATTGCTTCTACTTCCAATATGAACTCTGTTCTACATATATGAAAGAGTTCTACATGCTGTAAAAAGGGGCAAGGATAGCTCTTTTTTCTCCATACAACTGCAGAAGTCTAAGAAATATTTCATAAATATGTGGAAAAGACACAGTTTAGAAAAATAAGTCACTCAGACATACAATATTACTGTATTGCAATAATCTAATTATCCAAAACTGAAAAAAGTTGTTTAGTCAGAATAAATGAGCGTTGAATGAAACATTTTTCAGAGCTGAAAAAGACTCCCAGCCTTATATTGTAGCTGACAGAAATGAAAATAGAGGAAAAGATGTTCAGTGAAGCTCCAACACAGTGCAGTTTTCACCACACTGACAGCTTTAGTGCCTGTAAACAGATAAAAGAACAGACTTTTTTAGTGCAAGAAACAAAAACTATTCCACCTGTAAATAAATGAGGGATTTTGGAAATTAAATGTCAATTTTGTTTAGTTCGAATAGCTGTTAGAAGATTTCATCTGTATGTATACAAAGCACAATCATCTCTCAATTAAAATCTCTTGAGAGATATTATTAGGTAGAATTGAGTTCATAAGTGCCTCTATTAAATACTAAGTAGGTTGATAATATATACAAAAATCGCTCTACAAACACAAATGTAGTGAATATCAAACAAGATGGGAATTTTCTTGAAAGCATTGGCATCTGTATATAGTATATAGCAAAGACAGCACAACAAGGAAAAGCTTTTTTTTTCAGAAATTCTGTTCCTTTTTGTGTTTAGTTTTTGAATATTGTTGGTATTCTTTTTAGCATTTCAAGTGCTAAAGCTGAACCCAAGCTCATGCCTCTTTTTAAGTTATAAAAATAATCTTACTTGTTTTAGTTGCATGCTATTCATTTTGTGTGGAAGTTGGCAATGTTAAAGCTATTGATTTAAATAGCAGCATTTAAAGGCAGTGCAATTTGCAAACACTTCCAATAGCTAAGTTAGGACTTGGAAAGAATGTTGCAAGCTATAATGAATATTCCAGTTTCTCTCACTTCTTATAATGTTGTCACATTCTGCATTCTCCATGCAGGCTGAAAATCATTATGCAGATTTTATAATACAATCACTATCTTGCCAGGAAGCACAGCACCATCATTTCAACAGCAAAGCTTTTATACTGTACTATAGTCACTTTTTTTTCAGCAAGGTTTTACAAACGTTCCAACTTCCATGTTAGGCCAAGGTGTAATCCCCAACAGAAAATTTCCAAATCAAAGCAGAATAAATGGCGTGGTGAGCAACAGTTATGAGTACCTGCCTCATGCTATCAGAAAAAGACTGCAAAGACTTGCATCCTGGCAGGTGCTGGGGCACCTCATTTTCTACTTTGTTTTGTTTAGCAGAAGACAATGGCACACCAAACTGAAATCTTAGAAAGAAGTCTGGTTTAGGCTAGTGCTTACTCCTATTTGATGCAAGACAGAAGAGCAACTGAAGGCCAAATCTGATTCAGGTGTGCTCACAGCTGACGTTCTTTACAGACTGGTAATTTAATGAATAGTAAGCCCTTGCAGAAGCAGATAGACCCATTCACACTCAAAAAAATGTGTGAATTCATATTATCTGGCAAACTGCACAAAACCTGAAATGAGCACCCTTTCCTCTTTCTACACATCTGTTTTTCATTGCAATTTGCCCAGGCTGGGTATTTTAAAACTAATGCACCAGACCTGCTGACTCTCACGTTACAAAGTTACTCAAATTCAGTGATTTAAAAGAAATATTTGTAGGCATGACTTTGGTGTAGAATCAACCAGGAGGCTCAGGCCTCAAGAAGAAAGCAAGTACTGGAAGCTACTCTTGAGTTACCCTCTCCTGATATGAGTGAGCTTGGCCCTATAGATTGCTGAGACTTGTGGAGTCAGAACCTTTGTTCCATATCTTTGAGATCATATCTTTTTTTTTCTATATCTTTGAGATAATATCTTTTGCTTTGCTGTGTTCAACACAAGGTCTGAACCTTGCTGGGAGAATGTGACTGGCCTTTGAAGCCTCAGAGAAGGAAGTTTAGGGAATGCAGTAAAGGCCAGGGAACACAGGAGTATTTTACTGAATGCACTGCTTCCGTAGGAGCCCAAGGCAGTGAAAATGCAGCCCCTGCTCTCAGTCAGGCTAAGGAGCATTCAAAGGAGCATTTCATTTTGGTGTCTATCCTAGTGCTTCAGGCAGGAGAAGGAAGCAAAGAAACCCCACAAACAAGTAAAATGGGCTAACTAAAACAAACAAATCCTTAAATCCTAAATAAAATAGTGGATTTTTGTCTGAATACAGAAATTATGGCCTCCTGTATCTGTTACTACTGGCTGCATCTGGCAGGGGTGGCAGTGGTTTAGGGCAACAAGCATTGCTGTGAATTCAGAAGGGGATCACCTTATTGAAAGTGGGAATTTTTGCTGTCAGTGAATTAACTGGGTAGGAGCTATGATTTGTTAAATTGGGTTCAGCATAAAGAAATAAATTAGTTTGCTTAAACCATTGTCAGAGAAAAATACTTCAAATTGATTGAGCATTTGAACAAATGTAGGCTTGTAATGTACAGTTTGTAAAACACTGTATCGGTGAATATTGGAAAACTGTAAACTGTTAATGTTTGTGCTCTGTTTTTACTTTATTTATATTTCTTTTATTTCTTTCATAGCACTTTTCCCAAATTCTTTACTGGATCCAATAACTATTAAAATAATGCTCTGGGATTTTTTTTTTTTTAAGCAAACATAGCAAAGTACTTCTGGAAAATGAATGGTGAATTATGTTTGTAATATCTAAAGGTTTCTATTTAGTAGTGTTTTCTTCTATCATCCAAGAGAAACAAAGCTTCTGCAGTTGTGCAGAAAAATACTCAGCAAATACTTTTAAAACTCCCTCCACCCACCCACCCCCCTTTCATTTTAGGTAAATAGTTACTTTGTTTAGCAGAGAATTCAGTTAGAAAAAACACCTAATATTATTTGTCACAAATCAATCAACAGGTTTGAATGCATTTATCTAAACCAATGCAGGTGTTTGTTTCACTGGCTGAATGGCTGACACTCATTTCTCATAATCCTAATTAAGTAGTGTCGCACGCGGTTCTTGTTGCGGCGACAAACTCCGCCGGCAGAGAGATCTCCTCCCCCCGGGGAGCCCCGCCTCATCGTCTCCCCCCACAGACGTCCTCCGGTCTACGGACTGAGAGAAGGGGTGGGCTCCCCCACCGATCGGGGGAATACCGGCAGAAGAACGGCGGAGAGTAAGAAGGGAGGCTCAGGCGACGTGGGGTTCCAAGGCTATCTTTATTAACATGGTGGCGGCGGGGTCCCGGGGCCACTACGCCTGGCGACCACCACGTCTTGCCCGAAGCTCTCTCACAAAATGGTGGATCGACATATTTATACAGAGGGGGCGGTACACGAATGGTGGGGTGAGGTACAAGGACCAATAGGGAGAGGGACAAGGGATCAGAAGATCCACAGGGATAGGGAGCGGGGAGGGTGCTTCGGCGGGGGAACTGCCTCTACACCCTTAAGGGAGAGGGGGTGTTGGCATGGCGACCAAAAAGCAGGCCCGCCACACCTCCCCTTTCCTTTTTAAATAAAATTGGAACGGGGAAGGAAGGAGACCTACGTCGTTCTCTAACTATTCGCTGGTCTGGATGTTAAAAGACCGTTAGGGAACAAGGAAGGTCTAACCTGGGGAAGCTGAAGGGGAGGGAGGAGACTCTTGTCGCACCCTGACACCATCAACAGGGTGCAAGGGAGTCTTCTCCGGATGGGCGGAGGGAGCAACTGAAAGGGGGGGAAGGGAGCAACTGAATAGGAAGCCTTGGCGTGGCATAGTGTGTCGTCTCCTGCTGCAGTCTCGTTTTGTTCGCGCTGGGCCTCTGCGTCGTGCTGTCTGTGCTGTGGCTAGCTGGTACTTTGCGGCCGGGAGGGCCAAGATGGCAGCCTTCCGGTCGATGCCACGCCCACTTCCGTTGGAGGGGGAAGGGGTGGGTCCGCAACGGGGAGGGGTTCCCGACGGTAGGGAGGGGAACCCGACGCGGACACGCCCACGACGCAGGGGGAGGACCCCGACGCGGGAGGGAGGGAAAACCCGAAGGATGGAGATGGGGTTGAAGGTGACCTTGCTGTAGCAGGAGACAAGAGAACGTGACAAGATGGCTGGGGCTGCCACGCGACTGGCGCCATCTTGAAATTAAAACAGAAAGAGGTTAACATAACTTTACAGGATAGATGGGGATGGGAATCTTTTCTTTGCTCTCATTGCACCCCTCCCGTAGGAGAGGCTCAAGGGGAGCGATCCTCCGTTGCACCTCGCCCGTAGGCAAGGCTCAAGGGAAGGATTATCTAGGAAAGAGGGAGAGGAGTAGCATTTGGATAGGTACATTGGGTTAGGAAGACTCCTGTCGCAACCCCGATATTAAAGGCGCGAGGGAGTCTCTCCAGGATAGAAGGTCTTTAAACGGAAGAGGGTTAGGGGCAGGGAATAGCTGGTGCATAGGGTAACGGATCGTCCCAGCTGCTCAGACCAAAGCCCCGGAGCTGTGACCGGTGCAAGGGAAGCGCAAAACCGTTGTCCCGGCCAGGACTCCGGAGCAACAGCCGAAACAGGGGCCACGACTCCGCACCTGCCGCGACCGGCTGAACCCACAGGGACGCCGCGCTGGAGAAGGGACTCTCTCTCTCCCCGGCAAAGGCGACCGTCCCACAGCAATCGCCCAAGGGGAGATCCGGGGAGAAAGCCATCCCACCCAGAATGCAGCACCCCAAACATAAACATGGGACGGGGATGAATCAGGATTAACTAAGGAAGGGAAAAAACTCAACTGAAAACTTCTCACTCTCCTGATGTTCTGGTTCCTCTGCGGTGAAGATTTTTCCGGGGATGCGGTGATCTTTCCAGCCGATGCCGCCAGTTGCTCGATGTCTGGAGCAGTTTGGTCGACACGGGTGCCCGCATTCTCCACCATTTGTCGCCGTCGGTCTTCCACGCAACAAGTCCCCGGAGCGGATCTCTCCGACGGAGCGTGGTCCTTGAGACCCGGTGCCGCTGGTCTTCTTCGCGGTCTGCCGGGTCCCGGGTTTCGGCACCATTTGTCGCACGCGGTTCTTGTTGCGGCGACAAACTCCGCCGGCAGAGAGATCTCCTTCCCCCGGGGAGCCTCGCCTCATCGTCTCCCCCCACAGATGTCCTCCGGTCTACGGGCTGAGAGACGGGGTGGGCTCCCCCACCGATCGGGGGAATACCGGCAGAAGAACGGCGGAGAGTAAGAAGGGAGGCTCAGGCGACGTGGGGTTCCAAGGCTATCTTTATTAACATGGTGGCGGCGGGGTCCCGGGGCCACTACGCCTGGCGACCACCACGTCTTGCCCGAAGCTCTCTCACAAAATGGTGGATCGACATATTTATACAGAGGGGGCGGTACACGAATGGTGGGGTGAGGTACAAGGACCAATAGGGAGAGGGACAAGGGATCAGAAGATCCACAGGGATAGGGAGCGGGGAGGGTGCTTCGGCGGGGGAACTGCCTCTACACCCTTAAGGGAGAGGGGGTGTTGGCATGGCGACCAAAAAGCAGGCCCGCCACAAAGTAGTCCCTTAAATATTGTTGTACAGCCTGTAGTGGCTGCTAAGTCCCAGATAAGCTCAATCTTTCATGGGTCTCACTGAATCATAACAGAGTTTTGGTTTTGAGCTGAACCTTGGTGAAAGTTTGAGGGGAAAGCAAGCTCATAGTCAGAGATAATATTAAGTTCTACTTGTTACCGTCATATGGAGGAAGACACTTCTGCAAGGAGTGTCAGCCTCTCTCACGGTGGCTCTGGAATTCATTCCTCACAGAGTGTCAGTGTACATACAACAGTGTTGTCAATCATGAACATGAGTTTTGTTAGTTAGGCAAAGCAACAAAAGTAGGTGTAATGACTGGTAATTCCATTACAAGTCACAACATCCAGTGAAAAGCACCAAGTATTTGCACCCTGATCTAGAGTTATGTGGGTCCCTGTCTTGTGCCTGAATGAAATGGGTGACACAAAATTTTTTGAAATACTACTTGACAAATGGCTGACTATATTTGACAGATCCTTTATCCTAACTAGATAGCATCATAGTGTTTGGAGAATAGTACTCCAGCCTGGCAGCAGCAGTGTGCTTGGAAGAGTAGTAGGATTATTGTTTCACATAGACCAAAGAAACATATTTTTTTCAATACAGCTGATGAGGGGGAAGCCACCCTAAAAAGAAAGAATGAAGGAAATTATTACTTTAATCGCTCTCCTCCTACTAGGCAGAGAAGAAATTAAAAGTGAGTCACTAATGCTCTCTACGAAGACTGAAACAGATAGTGGTAGGTAATCTCTCAGATAATCTCTCAGCAAAGGTGTTCCTTAGTATAGCAATTCCTCAGATTAGAGGAACCTGAATCACATAAAGTGGAGAGCAACATTTCTTTTCAGAAATGTGAGAAAAGGTTTTCAAGAAAGAGGATGAGAAACCTTAGCAGGCTGGAATGAAGGACTTTGTGGTGCCCTTGCTCAGGGTTTGCTTGAACCTAAACCTGATGCTGATTGACAATATACATGTAAACCCACTCGAGTAGAAGTTATTCTTCAGTGTGCAGACTGACCCCACTTCACACACCTAGTATGCTTCATCAGCCCTTTCCTGCCCATGATATTAATTTTCATTTTTTCTTTCTTTAACCACTAACTAAAACTGAAGGGCTATGTCAAAACAATGTCATATCCCAAAGAAACCAGTTAGTCTCACCTCTTCATGTAAAATATGGAAAAAAGCTTTTAAATTTTGTTAATAAACACGGGCCTTTTGCTTTCTAGGCACGCACTCTTTACTGAAGGGACAAAGCAAAGGTAATCTTTGGAGTTTGGATCATTAGTGCCTGTCTTCACTGAAAGACTTCTTGCAAAGCTCATGCAGCTTTCCTCTCCTTACTTTGCAGAATAATGCAATCCATGTTGGCTATTCCACTGCTGGATAAACTCCCCTTGTTGACCCTTCTGCTCACCAGCCTCCACCCCCAGATCTGTAAACTAACTGTATCTGTACTGAATGGCTGATTCAAGCCCTCACAGCAGGGGTGGAATGTGATTAACAACTCATGAAAGCAGATCATCAACGAGGTTTTACTGGAAGGACAAATTTGTTGAATATTTATGGAGCATAACTTGAGTCAATTGTTCAGAAGCTCCGATATACAAACCTCTAGAAGACTGTAAAGGAAAATGGATGTCTCAAACTGAAAAAGGTCCCTCAAAATAAAACATTTAGCAGTTTTCTTCTTTAAAAAACACAACTGTGCTCCAGTTCCTGCAGCTGCAAACAACTGTAGAAATAGTTAAGGCAGACCAGTATATAGAGTGAAATCATAGGCCACAAAAATTTCTAATGTTTTATATCCTGAGGGTAATAGCATAAACACAGTAATACTTTGCAATTATGCAATGCCTTTGAGTTGAGGAGCCCAAAATGTTTTACAAAAGTGGGTAAGAACTAAGCTTTTGAAAGACTTACAGACAGCAGTAGGGAGTTTTCTATGTGGAGCTATGTGACAAACTGATTATTTTTTCTGTGATTCTCTGGCCAAAATGAAAAAAGAAGAAGGTAACAGAAGGTTCATTTGTGTCAATAAAAGACTAATTTCTTTTTTTTTGGGAAGATGAAGGTCACACAAATTCTTTTTTTCCATCTAAAATAGAACACTCTCTTTTATTTTGCAAATCAAACACTTTTTCTAATATATCTTTTATTTAAAATGTTTTAATAACAAATAAGTAATGTTGCATTTTTAGAAATAATGACATGATTGACAATTTTTGTCTCATTTTGAGGTCTCTTGATTTGGATACAAATTCATTAAATATTTCTCCTCTTCTCCTTTCTAATTAATGAAGCTCAGTTCCACTCTGCTCCCATTTATGTCACTAATAGTTCTACATCCTGAATTTGCAGCAGTAACTGGTCCTGTATAATGATTGATGTAACAATTCAATCTGAAAGCAGTGTTGTGATGCCTGAAATACACCTAGTTGCATTCCAAGCCAAGCAGGGGATGAATGGAGTTTCAAGGCAGGCAGTCACTCCAATTATTAAGAAGCTATGAGTAATGCTAATAAAAAAGGCTATCCATATTGTGAATCATTCTTAATGTAAAATGAAATATCTGAAATAATTCTTGTTAATGTTTTTGAAGTCTGAAACTATTAAATTAAACAATATGAAAGGAAAAAAGCCATGAAAACTTTGACTGAATTGTTTCATTAATATTTTGAAATTTGTAGGGATTTTTACAATATCTGTGAGTAGATGGGAAACTGTAAAAGAAAAAAAGGAAAAATAGACTTGTTGGTTCACCATTTTCCAGGAAAGCATTGTCGTTGGCCTAGGAAAACCTCAAGCACGTCAGTGTGACCATTCTTGTATTGTACTCTGGGAGTGCAGCATGTGCCTGTCTCTGGCTGTAGCTTCCTCCACTTACAGAAACTTTATTGACAGGACCCTGGAAATAAGTCTGGCATCTAACATTTGTGAACTGAAGTTCTTGATTTGAATTAAGTCTCTGCTAATTCTAAAGAAGTTGACATCATCTAGGATATATCTTTTGGTGGCTTATGCTCAAGTAAAGTATTTGACCATATAGAGCTGTCCACAAGTTATCCTCTTCAGACTTGAATTTTGGAATAATTAAAGACATTAGTGTTAGGGAATCAATCACAGCTTTTACTGGAGTCTAATGCCAGATGGAGGAGTTTATTCTGAGCAGAAACTCTAGCTAAGGATTTGGCAGTGGTGAGTGTCAAATACAGGAAAGACCTCAAAAGATGAAGAAAGGAAAGACCCTTACCAAAGAAGCTGTCTGAAACAGGGAAAGCTTTCTACTTTGGTTGTCAGTAATATGTGAACTAACACATGTGCAGATGTAGCTATACCACAGCCACGCATTCTATTAGTACCCTGATTAGATTTTCATATGCATACTAAGATCTCAAAAAAATTTCTCCAAACTGAGCACCTTTTAGTGCACAGAGACGAAGTAGCAAAAAATACAGGCTCTAATATAAGGGATCAACTCCTCAGATGTTCTTGCAAACAACTTTCTTGCCATCTAAATGTCACAAAGTCAAGGTAAGTCTAACGACTGTGAACACACACAGAGTCACTGAATCCTGTCAGATATTTTTATTCTTCGGAGTCTGATAATGTGAATACAGGTTTTCCATAGTGTGCCCAACTTTCCTTGTCTAATCACATCTAAAAATGAATAGACTGAGAAAATAATTCTATTTTTGACTCTAAGAATCCCTTTAAGATTTGGATTTTGGTCAAAGGTATTGCAAGGTAGTTTTCAGTCTGCAGATTGTTTTTCTCATTATAAAGTTTTGATATAGCAGCAATTTGATTTTTCTTTTTCCTCAGGCTGGTTGGTAAGTGTCTTTTCTGAGAATTCATCCCTGTGTACCATACTGGAGAATTCATTATTTGTGACAATATAAATATAAAAATAGAAAAGACTGGAATATGTTTCATTACTTATATTCATGTTTCAAAGAGTAGATCCATTCAAGATGCACTGCTTCACTATTCTTTTTGTGTAGGAAAGTATAATATGTTTGTGGTTAAATATCCTCAGAAGATTCCTCCTCTTCTTCTTTTTTATAGCTTTGTTTCGTATTTCCCACAGCCATGAAAGACCACACAAATAAAATACTTCTACAAAATGAACAGCATAGTATCACAGAAATTATCTTTGTTAATTTGAGCACGTAACAGTTGTCAAACTTGGTATTCATTTTTAATGTGAGATACTTACTGTTTCTTTTGTCTTCAAGAAGAAAAGGAGATGTTGCTTTGCTTTAAAAATTAAAAAGGAGATGCCAGTAACAGTTAATATTGCTCTGTATGGAACCAAAATTCTTCTGTAATCCAGGAGAAAAAATGTAGTTACTTATTTAAGAAAAAAAGTCTTTCCACTAAATTCGTACTGCTTGGTAATTTATAGAGCAGGATAAATACTGTAAAAAACCCCAAGTATATTCATACATTTTTTAAAAAAGTACCCTAGCTGTGATCTCATTCTTTTTATATCCTGTTTCCAAGAATACTCTAGCAACATTTTTTTTTCTAGAAGAAACATGTATAAAAATAGACAAATATTAGCATGACTATTTCAGAATGTGTGTGAAAAGAAAAATAATTTCATTTTGTAAGCTTTTGTATATAAAATACATTTCCCAGACTCAATAAAATACTTAGGTATATGGTTTTTCTCATTATTTTTGAAATTCATACTTATAGAGATGAGAAATAACTTGAAAGTTATATATTACTCTAAAGTTTCATTCACTTCTTAGAAAGATGAATTCCATATATGTAGATAAATCTGAACACAGATGATACTCTATTGGAAGGGATAAACCATGGAAACAAGGTGTCACATGAAATCTTTGCCTCCCATTCAAAATTAATTTAATTCTGAAAGTCTAAGTCTCATAATGGACTTGTAAACAAGATGCAAATTAAGGTTTCTTAAAGAGAAAATACTTGTTAGTTAAGTTTTTCAGAATTTCAGAATTTTTGAGTAGGCAAAAAAGATAAATTATTTATGATAACGTTTTTCACCTAATAGAAAATTATCCACTTAAAAGGAACAGAGGATCTACTTTAAATTCATGATTGGTGACATACAGTTTTTTTTATATTTCTAGCATTTTTACTACTGTGGTCTTTTTCTGCTTTAAACAAAATTATTCTGCTTGCTAGCAGATTCATTCTGGTTGTAGTCAGTGGTACCAGGGCAATCATAGGCAAAGACTTCAAATATGTAGCAGAATTTGTCTGGGGCCTTGTCAGTACCTGCTCATTAATTTTCATCCAATAACTGTTAAAGTCAACACAAAATCTTCCAATATACTGTGGTTACAGCTCTGAGAAAGGAGAATCTGTATTTTTCTGGAAATCATGGCTGCATTGCGACCTGCAATAGTTGGTGCTGAGAAATCTGCAAGTTTCTGGTTCTGTGAAGTCATCATGTTCTTTAACAGCAATTCACTTCCCTGATAAGTGCATTACTTTTCTTGGTATATCATCCCATTTTTATCACATAAAAACAGTAATTAAAAATATTTTCTAAAAGTCATAGAACTATCTGTTCATTAATATTTTTTGTACATTCTGTATTTGTGCCAGACTTCGGTTCTTACATTCTTGAAAAAAAGCTATTAATTTGTACAGTGTGACAGAAATTATCACCCTCTCAGGGCAAATAAGTTCCTTCCTTCCTTCCTTCCTTCCTTCCTTCCTTCCTTCCTTCCTTCCTTCCTTCCTTCCTTCTCTCCTCCTCTTGATTTAAGGAGAAAAAGCATAGACAATTTTTTATCATTTTTGTACAACAGTGAGAATTGCTTGATGTCATTCTCTTTTTTTGGTACTGATATGCTTTTACTCTTGCAAAATCAATTGGTTCTGCAGCTCTCAAAAACTGAAGGACTCTTAAAATAGCCAACAATAAATCTCTAGTGTTTAGTTAACCATCAAAGTAAGGAAAACACTGGGCAGGCTGCTTAAAGCAAAGCAAGTACACTAACCATGTCCTTTGGGATATTTTCCCATGATTTTCTCAGACTGGAATTTTCAAGCTGAGATTCAAAAGCTGAGAATATCTTAATTGCTGCGACTAAGAGTAGAATAAAAGCTTCCCATATAAGCATTCTCAGTGAGCAAAAATATATATAACCCTGTATATATAGAGTTCCAGAGTTATGTTTTCTTCAGACCTTGTTTTAATGTTTTAGATTCTGAACAGTCCTAAATGCTTTCAGCCATCGTATAATTTAACATTGAGTCATTCTACATTCCTGAAAGAAACCTTCTCTTATGCATGATTACATATTGTTAAAATGGATAGGTTAATTTTGCAACATGAATTTTTCATGGTAGCTGTTCTGCTACTATTTTAGTCTGGTTTTAATGATATACTCAGCGCAACAGCCCTCTTATATACAATTACAATTTTGAAAAGTCGCTAACTTTGGTTACAGCTATATACATAATCTCAGACTCTCTCCTGTGGAAGAGTTTGCATGGACATTTTTGTGTGTTTCTATACCCAAACAAAGATATTTGACAGAACATGCCATACTACAGCCAAACAGAGTGGATCTGCATTTTATTTATTTATTTATTTATTTATTTATTTATTTATGTATATATGATTTATTGAAGAGAACTCCTGGGTACAGGAGGTCCATTTGCACTACAGTATCTAAGAATCTGCTTTTTCTTTTGCACACACACACACACACACACACACACACACAAAATAATAATAATAATTTTTAAAAAGCGCTCTTCCTGTTGAATTTAAAAGAGCCTTAAAGTTAAAATTCAACTTAAACCTCTGGTCTGTTTCTCTGTTTTTACTTCATGTGTCTCAAACACAGTAGAGAGAATTGACATTTGATAGCCATCTTTTGTCTCCTCAGCAAAATGGAAGGTTAAATTGACAGAGACTGACAAACACTGAAACAGTAATTTAAGATGAAATTAATGGAGCTAGAAGATGCCGTACAACATACCACTTTAAGTTACAGCAAGAATGATAGAGGTTCTTAAAGAACAGTCTGTTATTATCAAATTTGCCAATAGGTGAACACAAAACTGCTATACAGCAAGGAGCAGTAACTGAGAGAAAGACAGAAGCACAAAACAACAGAAGCACAAAAAGCATCTGTGTTGGAACTTCTTTTTGTTCTACAAAGAAACAGCTTTGGATTGTCCCCATGTGGAGGATGATAGAGATAAGAAGCTCTCTGGTGGTAAGCATCTGGGATGGGAGGGAAGATCATAGGATATTGTGGGATTCTCTTTGTTTCTTTCTTTAACTGTGTATGTCTTCGCTGGTTTTTGAAGCTTGTCCAAACCCCAAGGCTTCTGAAGTTCTTGCATCACTCATTTAAATTTTTTTTTTTTAATATAACAATGTCAGAGCAATGTGTATATATGTTAACACAGGAGAATATCTGTGTTGGGCCCCTAATTAGATTCATATTCATATTGAAATTTTAAGAAGTCACCAGCACAAACGAGTTACTGCAATGATTACTTCCCTCCTGATGGGAAAAGATAGCAGTTGTTCCGCTATGTACTAGTCCTGAGCCAAGGATATCCACAGATTCAAGTTTAATTGAAGTTCAAATAGATTGTGACATAATGAACTTCATTCTTCTGTGCTGCCTTGAACAAACCAAGGCTCCCCCACTAAGTTTCAAACTGCCTTGGAAGATCCTTGCAAACTCTGTGTATGTGTGGTAGTGTTGTTTGAAATCAATTAATACTCTTCAGAGTCTTTAGTACCAAAAGATGTTGCACTTCACTGGAGAATGACCAAGTAAATATTGGAGTGTTGCCATGTAAGTCAAAAGAGAGAGAAACATGTTGATGGAGCCAATTTGCTGTAGGGAACTACTTTAGGGGGTGGGAGGAAAGAGTTTAGGGCACAAGGGAACAAACCTAAACATGCCTTATATTTATTCAGCACTGTGTAGGCAAATCTCCAGTGGCCTTACCTTTAATGCTGAACATTTAATTTTTTTTTTGTAGACAAACAAGAGCTCAGTAAATATTCTATTTTCAAGGTCTCTGCTTATCCCACTCATCATGTATTCTTTGATCAGTGGGAAACTGAAGTAAAGGCAAATGCTTTTGGGACTGATCTAGAAAGCAAGATAGTTTTATTTACACGAATAGAATTAGACAAGCCTATGCTAATGAGATGGGGCTGTACATGGAAATGTTTAAGAGGTAACTTAGGAAGTGTTAACTTGTCTGTATGTGAAGGCCATTCAGACAACTCTCTTTGCTAATAAGGATTAAAAAGAAACCATTATAGTAGTAAACTAATTATCAGTTTGGATTGAAAAGGAAACACATATTTGACATCTGATCTACAGGCAGTTGATACAGCAATTTATCGAAAACTGTGTTGAAGAATACTATTTTCTTTTAGTATCTTTAAAGCTTTCAGCATTTAAAGCTTTCAGCATTTAAAGCTTTTCTATCCAGAGAAAAGAATTTGAAATTGGAAGTCAAAATCCAATGTTTTTTTTATACTTGTTTCCATAAGAAATCAGGTCTTTCTCAGTAAGTTGGTCTGACTTCCTGTCTGTTAATATGGCAGTTACTGAAAAATATCATCTTTTACCCCCTGAGACTTAAAAAGGGCAATAATTTCTCAAAAAGCCTAATTAAGTGTGAAATTTTGAAATATGTTAGAGTATTTCTCCAACTTAATTTTGTATTAAGATGTGCATATAATATATCTTCATAAAGTTTGAACAAAAGTTGATAGATGGAATACAAAAGTAACTTGGAATGTCTCATTAATCATGAAAAAAAACACGTCAAAATCTTGCTAGTTTATTAAACCAAAGTTTTGTACAAGAATTCACTTGTAAAGACAATTATATTCATAAAAGCTGCTTTATACTTAATTGTGATGAACAAAAAGTTCTCAAGATTAAGGCATTTCATTGGTTACTGTTGAAGTTAAATGTTTGAATTGAACTTAGGAACACATTTCTGTGGCCTGTGCTTTGTGTAGAATCAAATCAGCTGGACATTGTTAGATCCCAGCTGTTCTGCATTGCCATTTTCCCCTGGCTTACCTGCACTTTCAATGACCCTACCATATGCCAGGAGGGGCTTTTCTACCTGTACGAGTTGGTTTCCCTGTCTAAAACCTGTAATTGGTTTGTTATGTCTGTAGAAACCTAAATAAAACCCAGCGGTGACGCTTATTCAGGGTGCATCTTATGGGTTTGTTTTTTTTTTTTCTTAAATCAAATGTCAGGAGATGTAAGTTATTCTAAGTCATAATTTGCACAAATTTTCTTGCTATCGCTGCCTGTTATATCCCCACTGAGAGCAGATGTAATCAGTGGTCGTTTGCCACATACAGTGACACGACTGACTAAATATCAAAGTGATTTTCAAGATTTGAAGCTGTATGCAATGAAACCGTTGACTGTATAAATTCAAAAGGGATTATGCGTGCCTGCAAATGAGTATGATCTAAAAGTGCATGGGTCATAAGAGGTGGTAGGAAATATCAAAAGATTAATAAAATGTTGCCAACGAAATGCAAGATTAAATATAGAAAACCCGACAATTGCCCTGTCTGCTTGTTAGTGTCTTTTTTTCTGCTCTTTTTCTGCCTTTTTATCAGTCCTCTCTGTCAATTAGATAATTTTACACCTTGATTTCTAATTTGGCTTGATTTGGCAGCAGATTCAGAACATAGATGGACTCCACCTTGTCATTTTGATTTCGAAGGGCTAAATATTGACAAAAATGTAGTTATTTGCTTATTCATTGTCATCATCATAGTAAATACATCTCTGTATGGAACCCTGATGTGTTTTGCACTTTTTTTTTTTTTTTGTTATAAACATACTTTTTCAAATACAATTCGTAAGAAAAGATGGTATATTGAACAGTGAATTTTCAGTATTTTTACAATATTTTGCGATTTTTTTTTTTTTGTTTTCCATCAGGAACACTCCTCACTTTCTTGTGCTGAAAAGTGACCAATGGCCCTTGGTGAGAACCTTTACTGAAATGACGGGGGAGCCTAAAACGAGAAACTTTTTGACAACTGGAAATAAGTAAGTTTCAGGATTCCAAAGTCATATATTATCTTGGCAGCTGCCTTGATCAGTTTAATTGGAAAATGCTTTCAGTTGTGTGACTGAGAAAGAAGAATGTGACTCTGGACTATATAAAGGTTCTGGATTTGTGATTGTCTTGGTTTCCCCACCATACCCTTGCGCTTGTGACTTGTTAGGGCTCTTACACAAACTGCTTCTGTAAAACACCTCAATATTTCTGGATTTTTAGGAGGAGTGTGCACAGACAGAGGAAGGTGGATTCAGCTACCAAAAGAAACTTTTTATTCTAATAAACACTTTGATTTGCTTAGTCTGTAACCTACAGGGGAATACCATTCAGTGGGTTGTCAGAGTTCACATGATTCTGTATGTAATTACCTTGGTATTATAATTGCCTGTAACTGTCTATGCTGGAAATGATGTAAGTTTCTGACCAGGGGGTATGTTTTTACATTATTGCATTATTCATGTTTAAAGCAAGTTGGTGAGGAGAATAACTGGAAAGAGAGAAAACAAGGAATTTAGATTAAAGCCCTTTATAGTAAAAGAATTTGTGTTTTGAAAATTTATTTTTGTATGGCAGGATTGTTGTAAGGCAGATTAACACATTTCCTATCCTATAGAATCATTATTTCTGCTCAGAAAAAGAATTAAAATTTTATAATAGGGAGGATTTTGGAAGAAGTCTTGACCTTAGGAACAATTCCTGAAAATTATGTATTTTGGACCAAAACACATCATTGTGAGAGCATTAAGATTCATTTACTACATTGCAAAGTAACAATAATTCAGGGAATGATGTTATAACACTAATCTGCCTGCAAAGTAGTTAAATGTAGTTTCAGTATGCTTGTGGACTGGTTTCCTCTGTTTTTCTGGAGAAGTGGAATCAGCTTCTTTAAATTTCACAGGAAAGGTCATAAAATCAGTAAGATTAGAAATGTAGCAACTTCTACGTATGTGCACTAGTAAAACTCCCTGATTTAATTACTTTTAAGTAACAATATAATTTAAATTAACAGTTATTTTCACTTTTTGTCACATTTGCTATTAAAACTCACATCATGAATTAAAATAAATCAACTTCTAAATTATCAGCAAATGTTTCAATAAGCAATAGTTAGATTTTATGGAACAAATAAATGTGTTAATTCTCATTTGAAACATTACCATTTCATATTTTCTTCTGTTGTGCTCCAAATTATTCATGCCACATACAACTTTTGTAAGCTTCATAATTCTAAAACCAATCATTCAAATGCTGGAATGAATAAAAAACTTACAGCAATTTTAAAACAGGTAAACACTGAATTCTGAGAGAATAAGGTGGGGTTTTTTTTAAATCCTGATTTACCACCCTCCTGATGTTTTATCTTTCTATATTATCAGAAAGAGTTATCTATTCTCTCAATTATGTTAAAGTTAAATGCTGATGACTGTAAGAAAAGAAAAAAAAGGGATACATTACTCCAACCACAATAAGACAGAGGTATTTAATGTTTATTAAAGGTAGAATACAGTTTTAGAGTTTACATCTCTGTGCAGAATATATCCCATTACCTGCTTTGGCAGTTACAGCAAAGAATTCAAGACTTGAGGGGAAAAGAGGGGTTAATTTACAAATTAATGATTAATTAATGATCATATTTTAAGTGCTATATAATCTTTTAGAATAATGATGATACCCCTCTCATTTATACATCAAATATTTATTCTAAAATAAAACTTCTCATGATTTTCCATTTGCCACATGTCCACAGAGGACTCAAGTATCTTTACTAACAATACTTGTTCTTAAAAAAGTTTCTTTTATGACTTGACTGTGAACAGTATCTTATACTGAGCACCTGATCTGCATGAAGTAATTAGGATTGGTCAGAATTAGGCTTTGGACATGTACAAAACAATCACAAGCTCCCTGAGTCTCTCAAGAAGGGATAGTAGTTTAGAGGAAAAAAACCCCATGGAATTTTCTAATAGTTTTAATGCTTTGAGACTTGGCTACACCAGCTTAGCCCACAGCATCATTCCTGAATATATTAAATTACTGAAAGATTTAATGACTGAGTGATGATTTTAGATTAAATTGTATTTTATCACATTCATGTGTGTAATTGTGTGAGCATGCACAGAATCAGTTGCAAAGAGCTGCAAACTATGGCTGAGTCATCAAAAGCCTTTGTGTTAGGAGTCTGGTAAGGGGTTTTGAAAAGAAAAAGTGTCCTATGCTACACATGGTTGTCAAATATATGTTTTTTTGTATTTTTCTTATTCTTTCCAGTTTGTTTTGTCTTGCATTTGTAAAGGCATTAGCAATGCTGTACCAAACTGATCATGAGTCAGAAAACTCTTCTAATGAGAAACAAAAAAATATTTTTTAAGTAAGAGAAGACAGATCAACAGCTTTTAATAAAATTAATTTTTTTTTTTTAATTTCTTTTTTATTTTTAAAGAGGACTAGCTTTAACTTGTGCAACAGCCTTTGTAAACTGAGTAAACTTCCATACCTGAGTCTCCAAGATTAAGAACAGTGTCCACCACCTGCACTAACTGTTGACATAAAACAACAACATGCTTCTGCTTGGTCTGAGCTGCATGCTCACATTCTTGCCTGGCTTATTTAGTGACTTCAGTAGATATGATCTTTGGAGGAAACCTTGTCTTTGGTTTTACTCTGAACGTATATACTACCACTAATGTGAATGAAATGAAAGTGAAGAGTGAAACATGAACTTAAGCCCGATTTTTTTTTTTTTGACTAAGAGGCTGGAGCTTTCGGGATCCAGGGGCAAGTCTCTGCTTCATGTGAGTGATTGCAATCACTCCATACCCACAACAAATACAAATAGCCTCCGAGCTACTCTAAGTTGTGCCTGGTAGCTTCAGTTTGCAGTAGATATTATACCACTGAGGAATACTGAGAGGAGAGGAGAGCACCCACTGGATGTTTGTTTTCCTCTCCTGTAAGGCACTGCAATGTAGTTTAGTAGAGGCATTAAAAGGAGTTACATTTAGCCAATTGCTGCCATTTTCTCTCATTCATACACTGCTTAAGGGGTGTAAAAGAGCAAAGAACAGATGAGAATGTGGCTTTGTCTTTCTCTTTTCTTTTCTTTTTTTTTTTTTTTCTGATAATAGTTCTTTTGAAAAATGCGTATTTGTTAAGTGAATGGGGGGTGAATACAAAAGTATGCTGAGCATGACTGAAAGCAAATTGAAAGAGTCAAAGATGCTGTTTTGGTGTTATTCTCCTAATTCAACACTTGTTCATTTGCTTATTGAAAAAGTGATGAAGATGGAACATTCTTACCTATTTTCTCTGAAGAGATTCCAACATTCAATTTAGGACTTCAGTAATACACCTTAAAATAGAAAAACAAGCAAATGTGCTTGTGATTGTTTTTCATTATTCATGAAAAGAAAAACTAATTATGAAAATATTTATTTGATGTTTTATTCATGAGCTAAATTTTATAAATTAGTTGCTATAATAATACAGTTGTATACCTTTCTGTTTGGTTCCAGCAGTTTCTTCTATTTATAGCTATGAAAGCTAAACTATAATGATGCAAACAGGGATGACTGATTAGCATAATGGATGTACTGATCTTCAGAAATTTCCTCTCTCTGGTTTCAATAACTATAATTATTTTTTTGTTTAAAGTGAATTGTGGTAGCAGAAAGTACATCCCTTTGGTGGCTTTTGCATTCTGTTTCAAGTGAAATGCCTGACAATAAACAACATTGCTCCCCTTTGTTCTTCCACATGAAATACAAGTGAGTTTTCACACTTGTAATATTTCACAGGAATTCAAATGGTAATCTTTAAGTTGTTTAGAAAAATAAAGATTTTTACTAAAAATTTATTTTCATGTTTAATACAAACCCTTATTTTCATAATGAAGTCTTGTGATTAATATCCAGCAAAGTTTTCTCTTTAGCCTGAAACATTTTTTGTTCTTGAGAATTGATCAAACAAATCATGAGATTATCTAAATGGAAAGATAGTTAAAAAGTAATAGTTTTACACAATTAACTTATGAAATGAATAGTGTACAGTTAATGATTTTTTCCCAAGTTGAATTATGAAGAATGATTTATGTCTACTTAAACCGATGAAATCTGAATCCAGTCCTACCTATAAACAAAATGAGAAAGTAAGGATGAACCTAATATTCCTCTGAAACCTTGATTTAAACCTGACAACTGATAAAATACAATTCAAGGGGAGAAAAAAAAGGAAAAAACCCTAAAAACCATTTTTCTCTTCAGAAAATCATGGAATCATTTAGGTTGGAAAAGACATCTAAGATCATTGAGTCCAATCTCTGACCAATCACCTCGTCAAATATTGTGGAACTGAAATCCATAGGGCCACCTGAATACCTGATTTCTTGCATTCAAAATGATGTTTATGGAATTCAAAAATGAGAGTACAAGACAGAAAGTGACTTATTATTCCCACTGTGGCTTAATTAAGAAGAAAGGCTTTTGATTTCTACAGTTTGCTTTTAATCCCCTTATTGGTACAGTACAACTACTAAAAATAAGTTATTTATAATTTTTCCTTGTATCAGTCATGAATAAGCCAACCAAAAAATTTGGTGAGCTGGAGGTAAGGAACCATAACAGCAAATAAAAGGATGATAAAATCGTTTTTGAGGCAGACTTCCTATACAAATGGGTTCCAGATTCTGCAGAATCAGATCTGTAGGTCCTTAATGTGAGGCCAATATTAATAACTTTATACCAAGTTGTGCCTTATGCTATATGAACTTCTTTTAAATGAATAAAATTGCCTTCATATGAACAAAAAATTTGCCAAAAGCACGAGTTTCAGTATCTGGTTTTAAAATTTGGCAGCTTATCCATTTACCCTATGGCCTTATGGGTTGGTATGAACCAGCATCTGGTCTTTGCAAGTCAATCTATGAAGCAGATTAAAAAATTTTGAATATAATATTTCTGAAAGAAAGTTCTTACATCTTCATTTTGTTTTTCAAAAATAAAATGTCCATGGTCATCTTTCTGCTTCTGAATCTCAGATGAAGACAAATCCTTTTGGATAAGTTAGTTGGTAAAAAACTTCTTCACAACAGAGTTTTTCTTTTGTCCTCCATTTTTGTAATTTAGTCTGGCTTAAGTTCAAGTAACTTCTCCATTTAGCTACCTTGAGCATCCTGTCTATGCAGGTTAAGAAAGTGGTTTCTGTTCTTCTGCCAAACAGCAGGAACAATCAGGGTAGGAATATTGCCATCTTTTTAATGCTTGTATTCCAAAAGAGTAGGAAGAATTCCCAGGATATTAATTACTCCTAGCTGAATTGTGAATGAAATTCATAATTAGTTAAGCCCTTCAGTTTTCTGAAAACCTTTATTAATCCTACTGTAATGCTAACTGGAAAGCATAGTATAGTAGTAGTGACTGGAGTTCCATAGGACATTCTTTTTTACTAAAGGTTCTTCTTACTCAACAAGGATCTTCATTTAAACAGATAATTTTGAACTGCCTGTGTGATTAAGTGATGTCTACTGCATTCAGTATAGTTCAGCAGCAAAGGCAGAGAGACACAGAAGAGCTGGATGTTTTTTAGCTTAGCTTGGGCCCACAGGGTGACTTTTGGCTATTTACTTTTCTTCTCTGACCTATCTGTCTACTTACTTCTCTTCTCAGCTTTCCCACCTACGGAAATTTATGAAGTGTCCTTCTTTTGTGAAATAGTTACTAATCTATAGGGGAAAGGTATTAGGTAAATGAAAATTATCTACTTGCAATAATATTCAGTGGTTTAAAGTTACAGAACCACATTTCAGACCTCATCTTTGTAGCCCAGCTCCTACCAAACTACCATTCATTTTCCAATCATATGTAGAAGATAGGTGATCTGGAAATGTTTCTCATAAACCACATACATGTCTGCTGCAGTATTTCTCACATTAGCTGTGAGGCTTTTCCCAATGGAGACCACACAAAATCATGGTGAAGTAAACAGGAAAATGGGGAATACTGCCCTGATGAATCATAGTGTATATGGGTTCTCCTTCATGGTAGAAAGTCTTCAGAACTTCTCCATGTTTTCTGGGCTACTAATTGCAGGAAATCTTAGTTGCTTTAATGGTGTCCTTATTTTCTTCGGTAAAACTTGGTCTCTGTAATTATGTCTATATATAAATACACGCAGAAGCACACACAAGTATCTTGATGGAATAGTTCTTTAATATCAGAATTAGCTTTCAGATAGCAACCAGGAAAAGTGTTGAGTTTTTCCTTCTTAGTACAACCCAAACTCCCAGGGTGGAATTCAATCAGGATGTTGCAGTTAAAGCTCTGGGTAGTTCTACCTTTCTGTTTATTCGGTGAGTCACACACAACTTTTTTGTTTCTTGGTGGTTTTCTTAGAGAAGGGAGGCTGGTGGGGTTTTTTGTTTTGTGTTGTTGTGTTGTTTTGGGTTAGTTTTTTTTGAGGGGGAGGAGGTTGTGTATGCCTTCTTGTATCACGTCCTTCAGTCATCAAATTACCCTTAGCTCACTGATCCTGTTAGAGGAAGTGGGAAGGGTCTTCTTACTACTTAAATGCTGAACACTCCACACTGCTTAAAATACTGCCAAGCAAAAGACACACCCTTTTACATTTTACATTGGAATCTGAGCACAGGCATGCAGAAGTCTGCTCATCTGTTCTGTCTGGAGTGGTTTGTGAGAGGAGGTTGCAATTGTTTCATCGCCTTTTAAACTGGAGAGTAAGCTATTATTAGCTTGTCTCGTAAGAGGTCATAATGGGGAAAAAAGAAGGGAGGTTATTAAATGCTTTGGCACTGATTTAAATGCAGTGAGAATTATAGGTGGTTAGATCATAATATTGCTGGAAGGGAATTCAAGAGGTTATTCAGCCGTGTCCATTCATCTTGTGCAGGGCAGGGCCAATTACCTGCAGGTAGAGTCTGAGAGACATCTGTGCAGCCTAGTCTTAAACACCGCCAGCACTGGAAATACCATAGCTTTCCCAAAAGGTGTGACCCAGGCTTTACCTTACTGCTGTTATTAACGTGCTTTTGTTAATATCTTGTTCTTTATAATTTAAGCCAATTGCTGTTTTTCATATTCACATGAATATGATATTAGGTTAATTCCTTCCCTTTTCCTGAGAGTTTTATTTAGGTGAATAGTAATTTTGTTTGTTTTACATTTGTATCTCAGTTTCTCTCCTTCAGATTAAACTCTTCTATCTCTTCATTCAATATTCTGTATTAAATAATGCTTTAAAATCTCTCCTGTTTGTGACTCTCCTCTGGACTTCCTGCCACTTTTCTTGAAATATATTTCCTCAAGCTGGACACAAAGTTCTTCTACTTTGTCCTTACTAGTGCTGTCTAAATCAAAATATTATTACATTTATTTTCGTTTATATATGACAAACCAAGGTTTAGTTGGCTGACTGCAGAAGCATTACTCCATTGGCTTATGTTCTGCTGCTTATTAGGATAACTACTATATACATCTCTCAGAGTGTTTTTTCCCACCCAATTATTTCAGACCATGTATTTATGTAGATGGCCGTCCCTAGTAACTTCTACTTCTCTCTGTTAAATAACACCCAATTATTTTTCAGGATGTATCTCCAATTTGTCAAGTTCAATTCTGTGTTTCAACATATTTCTAATCCTAATTTCAGGGATCCACCACCCACTCTCTTAATGAAAATACTAATAGGTATGAGGATATGGATGCATGAGGAATAGAGCTCTGCAGAAATCCATTTGCCATCTAGGTCGGAGGGAAGCATTAAGAACCTCCACTTATCTCTTGTTCATTGGAGGAGAATTTTGTATATTTTCTCTCATTTCTGTACTCACAATTCAGTTTGATGTTCTTTCATTTGACAAATCGATTAAACATTAAAAAATGGCAGTGATTTTCGTTGTTGTATCATTAAAAATAGCCAGGTCACATATTATGAATTTTGTAATAGCTTAACATGAAATAAATAGCTCAGGTGTTCTCTTCTGAGAAAAAAAGTTGTTTAGTTCTAATGTCTTTTTTTCTGATAGTGAAATTAAGTAACTGACTCCTTCTATATGTACAAAGAAAAGGTTGCAAGGAGGAGCAAAATATTCACATGAATTTAATTTAAAGTCCCTACTTCAGAACACAAATACTGTAAGTGTATTAGCTTGTTTCAAGAATCATGTATATGAAACAATGCCTTTGATGAAAGAGTGGTGGTACAGAGAATGAGCTCCAGAGAAAATCCAAGAAAATGCCATAGCATTTTTCAATAAAAACAAAACAAAATTCCTCCCAAGTATTTCCACTCCTTTTTCAAAAAGGAGTCCAACCTGACTACTGCTAGTAGTAGTCTAGAAGAAGAGCAGGGATCACTAAGAAATCAAAGGAAGGGATGCTCTTTAAGTAGACAAATGTTGAATTAATTGTACAGTTATATTGACTATCATTTTCTGTCACATATCTATCAGCAAGATTTCTTCACCTGAACATTTAGTGATTACACCAGTTCCAGTCTTGGCAGTGGAGGTAGTCAGTTAACTCTACACCATCTTGAAATGCAGTTATTTGCATGTTTTCCCATTTATGCATCTTCTCCTTCAGTGTTATGCTACGCCTCTGATGGTATCAGGCAACCTGCTGTCTATTCTAATGATTTCTCAGCTTGAAAATTGCCTTTTTTCTTTTTTTGAAATACAATATCTGGCTAGAGTGAGCAGAATGGGGCTGCTGGAAGCAACTGAGATCCGCCCCCCATTTCTGGGTATGACCTTTGTGTAGTAATAGCTGGACTCACTGGGGAGAAACTGATATTGAAAAAGGACTTTCTCCAGAAAAGTCTAAATGGCGTTATTTGTTGAAAAAGCTGTGCTTTTTGTAAACCCTTTGAATGGGGAAATCCTGAGCCAAAATACATCAAAATAACATGAAAGCATTTTTCAAAACAGATGTCTTCATAACATTTATTCAGGAAAGAGAATGGTAATTATTCTAGAAGAGTAAGTGTATATAGTTCCATTGTTTTATTTTATAAAGTATTAGGTTGACATCCATGGAAACTAAATTTTATTTACAGAGTAGGTATGACAGCCTGTATTTTCTCACCATTGTTTTAAAAAAAATATTCTGATTTTAATACAGGTCCCAATAGTCCTAACACCAAACATTTTCAATTTATAGGCGTTATATGTGCATTACCCATACATGCCTCCCCTTACATAAAACCCATTAATATATTATCTTCCCAGTCCACTGGACTTCTCTGCTGGTCTGTGTGCCTAATTTCACCATGCTTTCAGCTCCTGTGCTTTGTGTTGATTACTGTAATTGAAGCCTGAAATTGGTAGGTTTTTTACGGGTATAGCTGGAATATACATAGTTCTGTGTAGGTTATACTTGCTTTCTTTGAGGTGCAGATATTATCATTTCCTAACTGTCTATCTGGAGAAACAAGAGAAGAGTTGGGGCACAGAGATGGCACTGACACAGTAGCCTTCATCTAATTAAGGCCTGGGATCAGGAGAATACTGGTTGTTTTTTGGTTTGGGAAGGTCACAAATAGTTGCTGAAAATCCCCATTCAGCTCAGCGGAGGCTTGACCTCGTGGCACATCCTCCTGTTGGAGCAGCTGATGTGATATGTATGAGACCGTGAGAGAGGGAAAAGGGCAAAGGGTTATTTTACCCTTACAGATACTGCTCTGTCAGGGTCAGATTTCCCTGATGAAGCAACTGGTAAAGGTGTTTACCACATTTTGATGTTAGAGAATGACACAATATACAGAGTTTTCTTCCTCCTTTTGCGTGGGAGTAAACAGGTTTCTTCTGCTTATTTTATCCCTCCTGTGTGTGAATGCTATCACACACACACCATTGTTTATAGAACCTGAGAGGTGAACCTAAAAATATTTTTGGGGAACTATGAGAGCTCTGTAAGACCTGTTTGACATACAAAGGTGCCTGCGTGTGCACACAATTTAAATATTCTTTCTTTTTCAGATGTGAAAGTTGTTTATTATTTCCAGATCTGCAGATAGGCTAGGAAGACAATCACGATGAAATGATTAGTTTTTCACCTGAACTTTAGTGAAGTGATGGGCTATAGGTTTACCCTGGGCCTCTGACTACCACCTGTAGAACTGAGTCTTACCACACTGTTGAGAACCAGATTCTTGAATTAGATTTACTGCAAGAAGAGGGTTCTGGGTGGCACTTCTTGTGGTCAGGTTCTGCCATCTTTCAACAGTGAGGTCAAAATCTAGATTTACCCAGAGGCTGAAGAGAACACCCTGACCATAGGCCACGATATGATGCTTTTGATTTGAGAAGCAAATACTTTCGAAGCGTGCTGTTTGATTACTGGCAAAAGAAGTTTCCAAACATGGCGATGATTTTGCCTGGTAGCAATAAATTAGAGGTAATTATCAATGATATCAAGCATATTTTTCTTGTACCGTTTGATAATTAAATTAGAAAGCCTACTATTAAATCAGAGAATTAAGAATCTACATATGGAAGGTGCTGCCTTCCTTTTTTTTTCACCCTTCAGGTAAGATGATTACATTGTCTATTCAATTTTAATCACAAAGTTATTGACTTCTTAATTTGGTGATGTGAATCAATTCAATATGGCATAGCTTGGATTAATTCTACTGTATGTAACTGCAATATACAGATACTTTTATAATAAATATTCCTTCTTTTTATTCAAAAAATGTGTAATTGAGCTAGCTGCCCAATAAAAACCATTTTAAAATGCTGAAGATACTTTAAAACTGAGAGAAGGCAAATACTGAAAGTTTAAAACAATGTTTTAAATAGGATTAATTTTGATTTAGAACTCCTACAATATATACCACAATTTTGATACTATCACGTACAAGAGGATACAAACTTGTTAAACATAATTCCTGCTTGAATCACTTCCCCATTCTAGGTTAGACACAATTTCCTTATTTCTTATAAAATAGCTATCCTTCAATGATGGGGTTGCAACCATTTTATTGCTATTTTTCATGATACAAGTTTTCTTTAATAATTACTTTTTCAGAGAAATTGAAATGTCCTCAGAGTCAGAACTAGAGGTGGTATAATTGTTGTAACTTATTTTGCTGAAGTCTATGAAGAATTCCTTTACGATTTTTTTCCTTTTTTCTCATCATAGTATGTGTTACGTGACTCTTCTACAACGGAAAGCCCTACTACCACTGCTGTATCTCATGTTTTTCTTTGATCACCTGAGATGTAAAAGAGCATGACTGTTTTATGTTGCAATCAGTAGGAGATAATCCTATCCGATTCTAAATTCACTTTGGGTTTTTAACTCACTGATGTCTTGAATTAAGTAAATAAAAGAGCAACCTCATATGATATTACCTACTCTGTCTTTTTTTTTTGTTCCCATCTCCAGAGTTCACCAACCTAGCCCAATATTATCCTCATGTTGCAGACTTTTAGATAGTTTTCCTGCTTCCTCCTAGATTAGCTGGTAAGACTTTGTTTTCTGTGCTCAAGCTCCAAACATTTTTAATGGACACAATAAGTTTGAAATTTTCAAGAGAATGTTAGGTTTTAACTTAACTGAAAGCCTAAAGCCCTTGCAATGCCTATCAGAGTGGTCAAAGTGGACTACAAAAGGAGATTTTTCAGATCACAAGGATTGGCACTCCTGACCTATCTTGTCTTGTGTATATCCTTTCTCATCACCAACTGTATTCAGACATACTCTGTTTTGTAAGGCTACATAAGCATGGAGACCTGGCTCTCAACTCCCTGCTGTGAGTTGCTTGAGATGCACTTTTCTTCCTGAGCTTGTTGCTCTCTGTTGCTACCTATAGGGAACAATTAATTCTGAAGAAAGAAACGAAGTAAGAAAAAACCAGTGAATATCAAGAATGAATTGGACAAGACAAGCTATGTGCAACCAGACTGAACTGCCACCACAGAGAAACAGGATAGATGAAAGCTTGCCAGATAAAAGAAGAGAAAATTATGGAAGGCTGGAGAGACCTTGGCATATTTTTACACCTGCCAGGTCCCCCAAACTTCATTCTATTTTATTTTCACATGCATTGCAAATTTTTATCTTGTGCTACATGAAAGAATAGAAGTGTCAGCATTCTGAGGGTTGTGGTGATGGGGCTGCCTGTGAGTTCTGTTCTCTTTCCAGTTACAGCAGAAGTACAACACTTAAATTGAGACACTCCTTTTGAAATACGTGCAGAATAATTTTCCAGGTTAAATTATTTATTCAGAACATCTGAGAATATAATGAACTTATTCATTTGAGCCCCATGGACACCTGAGACTGACCCAGCAACCTATCACACTCCCTTGTCTTATTTCCAGTCATGTACATAATATACACAGATGCAAGAAGATTTATATTCATCTTACACTATATAAGCCCTAAATTTGTAGGAGGATGTGTATGTCATACACATATAATTTTAGAAAAGCCCCTGAGGGAGTATCTTTCTTGAAATATTCCACTATGGGAAGAGAATGATTTTCTTCATAACAGTAATTGTCTTTGCAGTTCTGTTGTATTTTCCTTATTTCTGTCAATAATATATTGCTGATTTCACAGTCCTCATTCAAGAAAACCTAATGAGACCTTAGAGGATACTCTCACTTCACAAAAGTTTTAATGAAGCCTTTCAGTAATTAATTACAATTTCTTTTGTTTTTCTCCCCTTTATCACTGACTAAGAAACAGCCATTGACTTGCCACAGGATTGTTGTGATCTATCAACCCAAATGTCATGATGTGGTGTGTCATGACAAGGAAAGGCCTTGGACATCTCCACAGAACCCACCTTTTTTCATGGCAACTTCTGACTGCTACTCTCTTCGTGATTCCTTGGACCTTACCCCAGATTACTGGTTGCTCCCTTTAGTAATATGTTTATTAAAATATCACAAATATAAGATCCTATATAAGAATCTTCTGAGGTGTAGTAACTGCCCTTTAACTTGAATTGCACTGTAATCCTACAGAATATCTGCCTTTCTGTATGTGATGGTCAAATGCACAGGAAACTGCCCTCCCTGTGCTGTGCTTACCTTTGCCAGGAATGGACACAGGATACAGGTGGAAAGCTGGAAACCCTAAATTGAATGTGCCATCATTGAGGCACTGTGGCGTAAATTAAATGGGGGTTCCAACCCCCAAATACAAAACCATCTGTAGAACAGCTCAGAAAAATGTGGGATATATCTCAGAGAAATCCTCAAGTTCTAATTGTACTTTTAATCTTTATATTAACACAAATATCTGAATTATGTGCAGGCTTTTGATGCAAATATTCCAAGATGCTTTGTGTGCATTCACAAATGTGTACACCTGCACATGAGCCTAACATATGGTATATTCTGCAGCACAGTTTTTCCTTCTGTGTATATTGTTAGGATTATTGATGAATTTGGCATTTTGATCATGTGTCATATTCCTTTAGCTATGAAGTTGGCTTCCCTCAGAAAGCTCCACAGTCTTCACAGAATGTTCTCTAGTAACACTGGGAGCAGATGCACAAGTCCTGTGGAGAAGAGACATTATCCTTAGTAGTTCTGCCAGAAACACTAAAGTGGCGCTTGCTCTTTTTTCAAGTATGAGCTGAGTGCATTGTCATCAGAGGACTCAGTGATGGGCCAGAAATCAAAGGTCTAATTTTTTAAAACTAAAGCGTATATTGAAATAATTTATGTCCAGACCCAAGAGCTCAGAAAGGTATAGTGTAAAAATTATATTGTAATTTAAAAAAATCGTGAAGAAATTTATTTGACTGAAATGTTCTTCAATGGTCTGTAAAATGTGATATAAGAAAGTAAAATAATTGTAGATAAATTAATTTAAAATTATTTCCAATGAGGATACACAGCTCAGTATCTTTGCTTTCAACTTTACTCATTTCCATCATGCTCTACTGCTGCAAAATGAAGCCCATGCCATCTAGAGAAACCACCTAGGGAAGGGACCAGCAAAAGAAATCAATCAATAGAAGGGGCCTTCAGCTAAAGGTCAGATAAAGTTGTAGTAGATCCCTGGGGAAAAATCCCTGGGGATTTTGTTGTAGTTGTAGAAACATCCCCGGGGATTTTTCAAGCAGCTACTAAGAAAACTTGTCTTCTGAGATGATGTTTACTGCAGGTTTTATTGTGCCTTCCTTCACAAACTGTGTAGGCTTCAGAGATCACTTAAAGTAAATTCCAAATGAAAGGTCTTTCCACTTTGTATATTTGTAATAATTTTACTCAGAAAAATGGTGAACTCTTGAGGTAATGAGACCATCACTGCAGTTAGATGTACTTAAAATAACTTTAGTGGTACAGATTTCTTTGAAAGAAATTTTAAAAGCAGTTACTATAAAACAATGTCTTTTTATACTACATCCATCAACATCAGTTTTTCTTTTACACGATAACATTCCTACAGACTGATTTGGCACTTGGACTCATTATATACAGCTACATCTTCCTGTGTTTTATAAGGAAGGCTACTGAAATTCTACAAATCTTTTTCACTCCCCTTCCTCTTCATGAATGAATTCCTTTCCTAGTATTTAATCCATACTTTTCTTGTGTGGAATACTTGTTTAATGCACTAAGCTCTACATTTGAATTGGAATTGGAATATATTTCCCTGAGTTGATAAAGAGTAGAACAGAACGGACTAATAACTAGGCTACAAGTAGATGCCTGTGAATCAGTTGGTAACAATCTTACTGTAATGACTCTTTTGAATTTCTGCTCTTTCTGACATTTGATCATGATAGACTTTAGCTAAAAATGACAGTAGTTTAAAGCAAAGCCTTTTTATTAAAGAGGTCTTGTGGAAAAAAAAATAAATTGTGCTCCAGAAAGGCAGTTGCTCCAGCTCACCTGGAATGCAAAATTGCCATTGTTATCACTGCTTCCTTTGCCATTGGAATATTTTATAATAGGAATAATACATTACAGTAGTGTTAAAATTTAGAAAATATACTGGGTTGTTCCTGATCTCACCTGCATACTTCCCTGCACGACTGGAGCCATGTCAAGTTGACTTGCCATTTATTATGTGCTGTATTTCTCAGACATTGCCTGTAGACAGCTTCTGTATCCCACCTTTTGTCCTTTTGTTGTCCTCATTCTACAGCAAGACTGTATCATTTTGTAAATACAAATGAGAGAGAGAGAGAGGAAGGCAACAATATTTTCTGAAACTGTTCACTGAAGCACTATTAATTAGGGCAGCCAAATCCACAACCATTGTGTACAGAATTTTCACTGAACTAGATTTTTATAGACACTTGCCTCAGTTTTTTTCTTTCTCTTAAAACTAAGAATGTTCTTTTATGTATACTGGGTCATACCATGTACTCTGCACTAACTTTTTTGCACTTCTTTCCTGTTACTATATTCTTTTTACAGTAGGATAGGGCATGAGAAAGGTGAGGAAAGACTATTTAATGAAATACTATTGTGGAGCTGAATTTATGATGTGTACAAGTACGTTCCTTCCATTCTTACTCAGAAAATCAGAAGCTAGCACAAGCGGGGCTTTTTCTGAATATATGGCACAGAGTCAGTTTCCTATGTGTGCACATTTGGACTCTGAGCCTTTCTATAATTTATATGCTTATTGCAGCTTGTACTTTTCTTGCAGCATATCCATACTGGATGGTAAAAAAGTGAATTGTGGTTCTTTGTTTCTAGACTAATAATTGGAGAAAAATAATATAAGGCAAGCTTAAAAACATGTTTTGTTAATGTCCATAACTTGAGAGTGATACAAATTTTGAAAGGCCTTTTATTTTTATGATGAGGTAAACAATTCCACTTTTCATGATTTGTAAGATTGTCCCCAGATGCAAACAACCACAAAAACTCATGAACAATTACTGGACAAGCCTGTGCTTTTGACTGCTGTGTAAACCTATCTCTAATTGGAATGGCCTGCACTATTTTGTTATACAAATTATAAATGACTTAATATTTTATTTATTCCTTGCTTCTGGCATCAAAAATTGTAATTCTGCAAAAAAAACCCCAAAAAAACAAAAACCAGTTGTATTCAGACTTCTTTTTAAGCACTCTTTCTACCCCATCATTCCATTTCATACCTCAACATGGTCTTTGTACTAAGTTTTGAGGCAATATTTGTCTCAAAGAATTTCGGGTACTCTTTTGGTTTTTTATTCAAAGATACATATGGGACGTTTTAGAGGTGCTTTATAGTAACTCAGTCTTTATTCATGGAGTATAAAGGGCCAAAAGAGGTGACAGCATAATACAGGGGCAGAACAGGGATTAAAATGGAAGATTCTTTCATAGTCTATTTTAGTCACTAGTGAAAAAATGTCTTTTGGCAGAGCCTGATTTGTGGATCACATGATCACTGATTAGCATTTTTCCCCCTTTCAAGTTAGGTGTGAGAGCATTGCAAAGGAAGAAATGTAGCTTTGCTTCTTGCAAATGGGTTGAACATTAGTTACTGGAGGATGGTGGAAAAGTTATTAGTTTCTGCTGTGCTATTATACTAATAAATATGTTTCCTATGTTCCGTTTACCACTTTATGACATTACATTAACAGATGATAGTGTTGCAATCCAATAAATAAACATTTAAATATGTCTTTCTAAATGCTCATACAAGACTGTTCACAATAGTATCAGAACACCTTACAAAGGCTGTTTCACTTGAAGACAATTAAGCAGGTAATTATTTTCAGCTTTGTCAAAATAAACTGCAATTTGGAATCCGTGTGAGCTTATTAAAAACTCATCATATTTTGCATTTGAAGTTCGGTTTATTTGGCATTTTTTCCCTTACTCACTGATGTTTGCAGCTAGTGCTGGGCTTGCCTCACCCAATTCAAGACAAAACTCCCATTAGAGTGAGACTGAGGGACTATTGAAACATGTGCATTAGTTTCTCTGTGGGGTAGTTTAGACCAAAGTCTGGAATGAAGAGCTATATACTGCACCTGATGGTAGTCTGCTCATCCCACAGATGAAACTAGCATATGAGTGCTTATCAAGGTCAGGTTTCTGTTAGACTTCCATTTTATTTTGTCCTTATGTCAGTTCTTATTCTCAAGTTCTATGAAAGTGTTACATTTTATGTAGAAGGCATTTAAGAAGGGCTATTCAAATCGGTACTGTTAAAGTGGTGAAGGAGAAGGGCACCAGGCTTATTGTGAAAAGCCAGAAAATATAACTCTACTGAAAGTAGATAGTAATTATTAATGGGTGTCTTCAGGTTACAGATGTGGGGAGAGTACGTGTTATTGCAGGACAGCACTGCAGTTCTACGGCTGCAGTGCAAATTAAAAATAGATACACACACTGAGTTCTTCACTGATCTAACAAGATTTGGTAACCATAATAGCTCTTAGTTGATCTAAGCCAAATACTAAACCAAATAGGCCTAATGACATTGTTTCCCCTACTCCCACCCCTGTTGCACTCACTTTTACTATAATGGGGAGAAGAAAGGAGGTGGAATGAGACCTGAAATATATGGTCTAACATTTATCTCATAAAATGCTTGCTGAAAAGTTAAATAATGAGCAACTATTTTAGTTTTTATTTTGTTTTGGAAGGAGGCAATGTTTGCTTTTCCTACCACTTAAAAGAAGCAATGGCATAAATAATATCTATTGTTGCATCCTCCATAACCTCCACCTGTAAGGCATTCTGAAAGGTGAAGAAACACATGGCATCCTTTACAAAGTGAAGACACCTCTCAATGTGGGATATGGGATACTGTCTCCTTTCCCTATTCTGTAAAGTAGCAATCCAAAACAGAATTTTGTTTGTAAGGATCAAGAATTTTTATGGGCTTCTGGAAATGACACATTTTTATATGTACATAATGAGATAATTATATCTGTGACAGAAATATTGTTGTGTGTTTTGTCCACTGGCTGTGCAAAATAGGGGCTACTTTTTTCAGAGCATGGGCTCACTCCTTTTCTCTGGCTTTATTTTATGCTCTAAGAATTGTATTAATTCAGCGTAAGCTCCTTCCTATCACCACTAAAGCTCAGGTGGCTAGTTCCATTCTCCTTATCTCCTTTCAGTTGATATTAGGGAAAAGGAGACGTGGGGACACAGAGTAAAGGCTTGCTCACTGAGCTAGCGTGGCTCTAAGCCAGGTCAGGGGACGAGAGCAAGTGATAATAACTTCAGAGATTGTTTTGCTCTTCTGTCTCATCTTTTCTGTCTTCACAGCTGGAGCCAAATGTATCTGAATGTAATGCCAGTTGGGTGCAATATATTCAAATTTTCATAAACATTTGTGTTGCATTTAATTTTAAACATGATTTCTACATGTCAAATGATTACTATTAAAGGCAAGTGAATTTCAAAATGCATCCTCTGATCAGTTGAGGAAGGTGTGCAATTAATGTAGCCTGTGTGTAGTAGCAGTGACGGGAACAAAATCAGAAAAGGTGCAGAAACTGTTAAGTATTCAGAACTTGTCACGAATCTTAAAGTACTCAACAGTTTTCAATGATCAAAGAAATGCACTTTATTTATAAGCATAAATGAAAGAACATTCAGTGTAGCATGAAGGCAACGCCGGATAACTCGTTGCTATGCTATGATAAGAAACCCCCCAGCATTCTGGGGGATTTTTAAATTAACAGCCTGTCTGTTGCTAAATGTTCCAAGTACACCCAATTGATGAGTAGATATGTGATAATATACCATTGATCATATAACAATAGGTGATGTCAATATAGTGGTGCAGTGAGTAGTTAAAAAAACCACCAGCTGTCAATTGCTTTATTTGAATTTTCTAACTTTTATAATTCTGTTTGAGCCTCCTAGACACACAGTAATTAATTTGGTTTTCTTCTTCTTTTTCCTCTTATTTGTCAGACTGTTTTCTCTCATATCCTTCTAGCTCCTGGTGTAACTGAATTTAACATAATTCTGTATCTTAAACATCCTCATTTGTACAGAAAACTCGCTGGTGTTGGAAAGACTTTTGAAAAAAGCAAAGCTTTTAAAATAAATTGTTAAGCTCTTACTCATTGCTTTCTTGGTTATTCAGAAACAGGTTTTATCTGTAAATTAATCTTAAAAAATTCAGCAAACTCTTAAAAGACAAAAATTTACATTATAGTGCTAAGATTGCTAAATATTAAAGAATACACTGTAGATGCAGTTGTAAAACATTAAATTTTTGTAGAGTAAATGTATGTTCAGGATTCTCATTAAAGACTTTGGGTTTTTTTAGAGGTGATGACCTTATCAGGATTGCAGTACTGTAATGAATTTAATTGGGGAAAGAATTTTCTTTACTTCCTCAAAAATAACAGATTTTTCATATTGAAGTTCAATAATTCTGATTGTTGCTACTGTAGGAATAACCTAGTGCAGGGTAACAAACCTCTCATTGAAACTTAATGACTTCGCAAGAAAGGTCATATGGGTCTTGTTTCTATGGAAGGATCTCATTGCTCCTGCAAGCATCCCAACACTATTAGAATTTTCCTCCTTTAACTGTTTCAAACTCCTTTTTTAGAAAGCTTTGACTGCATTCAGTTTCACTTAGGTCTTTTCATTCTTATGCCACTTATGATATTAGTCTACTAAACCTTACTCTTTGATTACATGGATCACCTTGTGCTAGGTCCTAAGATAATCTCCCTCTTCTTGGAAACCTCTTTTAGCTGCATTTGTGTTCCTCATTCCTGCTGGCATTCATAATCAAAGTAATGTCTGACAGAACCAGAAGTGGGCCACATACTTCCCACATAAGAAAAGAACTATTTAGACTTAGTTTTGTGAATCTATTTCTAAAGATACTTTGTCTCTGTTTGGAAGCTTAAGGCTTTCAGAATATGGGAGATATCGAGCCAAAACTTCTCTTTTTACTATGCCAAATTTAACTACCCAAGAAATCGCTTCTGTTATTACTGCTTGAATAGTTCTAAGTGTTCTCTACACATCTGTGAAACAGATTGGAACTTTTGTTTTGAAGAAAACATGGCAGTGGATGGTGGTTTGCGATATAGGAACCTCGGAGTCGGGTCTCTGACCTTTCTTGCTCAAAGACATGATCTGCTTTGCACAACAGACTGGCATGTAGGTCTCTGCCATCCTTGATCCTAACTCCACGAGACTTTCTGTCAGGTGCCACGGGGATCGGCCAGCTGCTGCCGGGTGGCACATTCAGCACAGGAGCCTCACAAGCTGGGGTGTAATTCCCTGCCCCCGGCAGGGAGCAAGGCCAGCTAAGGGGTGGCAGCTGGCTTCAGCCATGAGTCTGCATTGCCAGGAACATGTACTGGAGATTTTTTAGCATCTTGCTTCTGACAGAAATTGCTGCACTCAACAGCAGGTCTATTTTACCAACGCACGCAAGCCCAGGTAAAAAAGCCCGGAGGTCTGGCTGCTGTGTCTTCGGTAAGGCGGCACACAAAAGCAATCGAGGACGAGCTCCTCACCCGAGGGAGCTTTCCCTGAGCTGTCTGTCGGGCGTGCAGGTGGAGGCAAAGAAGGAGAGAGGGGACTCCTCGTATGTTAATCCACATATAGATTTACTCACACAGAGGGACAGGAACGAAAAGCCGAATTTTAATGAAGGTCCATCCAGGCATTTAATATTAGGGATAGGAAAGGCGGGAATAAGGGACACAGCAAATGGAATGAGGGAACAAAGGCGGGATTGACAGCAAGTATACCAATGAGGAGTACACATAGGAGGGACTTAGGGAAGGAACCAATGGGCTGTCGAGTAAAACCGAACCTTCAAGAATATATACATATTAATCAGGGAGGATGAATATTCATAATCTTATACATCAAACAGGAAGGGTAAAACAGAAACCAACTACAACAAAATATGTAAAACACAGAAGTGGGGGATTGTGGGCTCTCACCCTAACTGTGGAGTGAGAAGTAAGGCTTAAGCCTCGAACCACCACGGCTTGTGTTTGGTGTTGTCCTTAGTGGTCTGGGTGGCTTCAGCCACCTGCACTGCCACATTTTACCATAAGATTTGACTAAGAACATGAAAAGCTTCCTGTCCATCGGCTGAAGTACTTCAGATTTCCTTTTCCATGTCAAGGTCACGGACTCACTTTTCCTATCTGCATGGTCCTCTGCAGTTATGGAACATTAGTTCAGGTTCTTGAAAAACAAGATCTTTTACCATCTCTAATTTTTTCCATCCCATAGCCCAAGGAAGATTTGAACCTTAGCTTTAAAGTGCAAAGTGGTAAAGCAGATGAGCTAAGCAATGGTTTCTATTCAAAGGAAGAAGAATAATTATTAGACTTAGTACAATATGGCATTATTTGTGGACAAAATATTTTTAAAAGAAATTGTATCTGGGAAACAAACTTCCTGAACACAGCAATGTCAGATTCATCTTATCTAGCCTTATCACTGAAACACATAAAAATCTAAGCTCTGAAAATATTTCTGTGACTAAAAGTGATTAAGCTGCTGCTGGAATCTTTACTTAGTTGCAAAAAGTTTTTAGTCACATATTGACAGCCATAGCAGTCACATATTTTACTGATAAACGCTTTTGTTGTTCATAGCTATTCTGTCAAGAATCACTAGTTCTGTGAAAATAGTATTTGCCTGATCAAGCAGCACCATAGATATGTATTAGGGAAGTACAGCATGTATGATTGTACTGAGTGGTTTACATTTTAGTGCAGAGGGGTGAGTGAAGATGCAGCTAGTGTCTTCGACAAGAAAAGGCTGAATTGATGGAGAAGCAATGTCTCAGAACTCTAAATTGTAACGGGAGAAACTTCTACACCTATTTTCAGAAGCTTCTCTGAATCTCTAGGTGTTCAACTTGATAGGAAATGTTAAGTTGCCAGTCTTAAATTGCTTGGATATAACAGTTCTTTTGGGGACAAGACTGTAAGTTGGCCACACAGGCTGCCCACTGGTCTGCAGAAAGAAATGACAAATAATGTGACTTGAGGACGTCAAAGGTAGTGTCTGATTCTAGGATGGAAGTAAAATGTTCATCTCCAGGCTTCATCACTTAGTGTCACCAGAACAGCTAATGATCATGAGTATCTTTCAAACCTTTCAGAATACTTCATAAGTTTAGTCTGAATCCAGAAGACAGCAAACTATATTTTCATATGCACTGAGATTAATTTTCTTAGGCACGTATAATGATAAGCATTACATTTGTATCAAGAAATATACCTTTAACTATTTTTGAGTTTGTTTTCATGTTCTCGGTATCCTGCATTTAAGACCAAGTTCTAGGACTAATAAATTATCAATAAATTTGTGTGGAAAAAAGTGTATATTTATTTGAATAAAAAATTATGGTGAGTTGAGGTAGGTTTCCTTTTTGGAGATGACATAAATATTTTTCTAGGTCCTTTTTAACTTCGCCAAAATCTGCAAAATTTTTGTTATTTTCTTCTGTGTTTCAGTACAAAGTTTTCTTCAATAAATGTTTTTTATAACTTGAATTTTTTTTTTCTAGAAAGACATTTAAGTTTGAGAAGCAAAGTTAAATGAAGTGCTCTGAAATCATGGAAGCAAAGTGTTGCATTTGGGTAGAGTTATCGTCCATTGTAATGAGAATTCAGTTCAGTATCCTATTCAAGACAGAGGCAGTATTTGAAAAATGAGCTTTCCTGGCATGTGAATACTATTTCTCATTGAATAGTAGTTATGAGATCACAGACCATTTAAGATTCTTTTAGTTTAGAGTGCAATTTAATGAAACACCCTGAACTAGAAAGTTCTGAATGCCAAGTGATTTTGTTTGGTTCTGAAGACTTGTAGGTAGGGTACTTCTAAGCACCAGTTTACAAAAGAGAAAAGAGTGTTCAGTGGCATTGCTCCCTATTTTCATTGTGATATCAAAGTATTTATACATGTATATACACATACACAAACACATATACACCTGCATATATGCCTGCAAACCCACGTGTAAGAAAAACTACTTTATATGCATAAGGGATTTATAGCACGATTGACAGATATTTTGCATTTTGTTTTCTGTTAAATGGACCCATGATATCCATTCTTGATTAATTCTGTAGAGTTTATGATCAAAAAGAGAATTACTAGAAATTAATTTTCACAGCAAAACAATGAAGAAATACACATATAGAATAAATTGGTACATGGCTTTTTCCTTAGCCCTTATTGAACACCCTGAGAGAAAAAGTGATATGAAGTAAAACATTCCTATGTATCCATTTCACACCATTTGCTGTTTTACACTTTGTACCTCTTAAATGTGAAAACATAGAACAGATGTCTTATGAATTATGTATATTTCATAACAGAAGACAATTGTCACATGTATTTTGATACTGAATAATTCATAGATAATCTGCTACATCTGCAGAGGGACTGATCCACTTCTTATTGTAAGAGACACTTAGATAATGATATGACCTGGCAATGTGCGCTTGCAGCCCAGAAAGCCAGTTGTGTCCTGGGGGGGTGAAAGAGGGTACAGTACCCCTCTACTCTGCTCTGGAGAGACCCCACCTGGAGTGCTGCATCCAGCTCTGGGGCCTCAGCACAGGAAGGAAATGGACCTGTTGGAGTGAGACCAGAGAGACACCAAGATGATCAGAGGAATGGAGCGCCTCTCCTATGATGACAGGCTGAGTGGGAGTTGTTCAGCCTGGAGAAGAGGAGGCTCCGAGGACACCTTATGGCAGCCTTCCAGTACCTGAAGGGCACCTGAAAGACTCTTGGAGAGGGACTTTTTACGAGGACATTTGATGACAGGATAGGTGATGGCTTTAAACTGAAAGAGAGAAGGTTTCGTTTAGATATTAGGAAGAAATTCCTTACTGTGAGGGTGGTGAGACACCGGAAAGCGTTCCCAAAGAAGCTGCGGATGCACCACCCCTGGAAGTGTTCAAGACCAGTTGGATGGAGTCCTCAGCAGCCTGATGTAGTGGAAGGTGTCCTTGCCCATACCACAAGGGTTGGAACTAGATGATCATTAAGGTCCCTTCCAACCCAAACCATTATATGTTTCTGTAACCCTATAAACAAACAAAAAAACCCAACCGAAAAACGTGAGTTGGTTTTTATTTGCCCTTGAAATATTTTAGGCATCAGGCCTACTAAGGATTTTGCTGTCAGAAGTTTCTGGGATGAGTAAATCTCTCTAATAAAAACTTCAGGCATTTCTTGTGCTAGCTGCTAGCATAGGGAATTTTCATAGGCTTTTTTTGAAAGAAGCACTTTTTTTGGGAAATATAGTGTGGTGGAACTTAAGTCAAACTCTTGAGCTTAAGGAATAAACATTATATACCACCATTTCTGGGTGTAATATGCTTAATAGATATCAAAATAAGGTTAGGAAAACTCACACCACAAATGCAAGGAGAGCATTTCTATCAGTAATTTGGAAAAAAGCCTGGTAGAATGGTTGAAACATATTTAAAATTATATTTGTCAAGTAAAGGATAATTTGAAATTGTCAGTACATTCCACTGGGAGTGAGAGAAGAAACCTCCAATGTAAAATGGAATGTAATTAAAAATAAATTCAGGAATTTGTAGTTCGTTAGAAATTAGATGTTACTATGTTGATAAATATTTTATACAGAATTTAATATGTGTCTGAAAAATTATCAAATAGAATATTATAAATTAAGGGCATCTTCAGATGATCAAAAATGATTGTCACCTGAAATTAAGAACTCACTTAAACGATTTTGTGTGCATTTAATTTATCACATTGGCAATCTTTTCCCCTTCTAAGTAAAATGGAACAGGTGAATTCTCTAGACATTCGACACATTTAAAATCTTTTTTACTTAGCAGTGGGGACAGTTGATGTTGTGCTCAGGCATGCAGTAAGTTCATTATAAGACATGGAATTTAAAAAAAAGCAAATGCAGGCAGACAAGACTTGTTTTATTCAGTATGTGTCACCAAGTATATTGGAAAGAATTAGACACACAAACAAGTTGAATGCAAGGAACTAAATAAAAATAAAATACATTTTCTGCAGAATGCAACTTGCAATGAAAAGTGTACAGCAATAAAGTATCAGAGTAATTAACTAATTTATAGTGTGCATTTCTTTTTCTAACAGAAGAACAAACAGAAAAGATGGTAAAGCAAGGTATTAACTCAAGATGAATATTAACCTTTCAGACAGTGACTAGCATCTATATTAAAGGCAATTTCTTTTCATTACATCAAGAATTTCATCACATACAATTTTTGGCTCTGAAATGGGACAAGAATTTCCTTAGAGATATGAGAACCAAATCATTAAGTTACCAGCATTTTTGAAAATTTGAAAGAATTCATTAAAATTTTGACATGTAAAAAAATCAAAAAGGTTTTGAAATAAAAATGACTTATATTCTGAAAAACTGGGTACAGTAGCTTCATATATTAAAATGTGCCTCTATTTTTTTTTCTTTCAAACCAACCTTTACCTCCTATCTGATTTTCAATACCAAGCGTGCCAGTACCATTCTATTAGTAACTCCGATTACCATTTTACACTGAAAAGTAAAACCTTCTGAATTCTACCAGTAATTTGCCAAGGTAGAAACTGCATTAAATAAAGGCACAGTTTCATTAAAACTTTTAAGACCTAATTGCAAATAACAGTAGGAAAAACCATCTACATAAACAGAATTCTGATGTTTTGTGTCTTGCAGAGACTGTTGTTTATGATCCTCCTGTTTTAGTGAGAAAGGCTTGAACCAGGTGGAAGATCTCTTTAAGAGTCCATCAAGCTCATATAAAAGAAACTGAGGAACAACTGCTAGAAAAATGAGGTTGTTGAGGTTCAGGGATCAGAGTAACTCACATATATCCAATATATTTTTCTCCGTTCTCCAAGTCTGATCCAAAGCTGAGGAAGAAGAGGATGTAGAGAGGATAAATGAAACAAATCCACTTAAGACTATAGAATATTTGTGGGACAAATCTAAATCCTTTAGCATTACTGTGTTGGGATTTGTATTATCCCTGACAACTGTAGCTGGATGAAAGCCAAATCAAACTAAAATTAGGTTGAATGTTTCAAGGATAAAATTAGCTGCTGTATACGTTGTGGAAAGTAGTTGCCAAAACAATGAATACAAGCACAGAACAGATATGAAATTTGACAAATCAAACAGCAAGATGGTATAAAGTAGTTGGGATGTGTATTAAAGACCTTAGTTTTAAACCTGCTAAAAAAACCCTGAAGAGAAAATATTTCTTAAAGAGAATTAAACCAAGCAAAATGAAAATTATTAGACCAAGTAGTTGGGCTAAAGTCAAAAATCTCTCAGATTTTGACTGAATGTTCAAGAATTCAGTATTCTGCACAATGATCCAGTAAAAAACCCTACACTTTTTGTTCCTGAAAACCTCTAGGCACTTTATTTTAATGAGCAAAAATATTTATGATCCTAAATGACTGCTGTTAATGACTTCATTATAGCTGAGCCAAAAATTATCTATGTCACACTGAAGGCCATTTTTATTTTTTGACAATTTTCTATGCCAAATTCCCCATCTTTTTATTAGTTTGATGGTTAGAGGTGTATCCTACAATTTGAAAAAATGTTTGTCTTCTACAGCTTTAAAGTGTTTAAAATCCTGCTTCTGAAGTTCTTAAATAATGAGGTCTCTACACCATGATGGAAGGGGAAAAAGTCCCATCTCTCCTGTTGCACATATGCAAATGCAGTACTAAGAATCAAAAATTCATTAGGAAAAAGTGTTTTTCTTAATATACAAATGAACTTTGTTGTATTACAATTTTGCCTAATTCTTCTTGCCCTTTTACTGAGTACCACTGAGAAGACCCTACCCTTTTCTTCTTTAGTGCCACCTGTCAGATATGGTTAAGATCCCCCTGGAGCCTTCTCTTCTCCACGCTTAACAGTCTCATCTCTCACAGCCTCTCTTCATACGACAGATGCTTCTATCCCTAAAACATCTTTAGGGCCCTTCTGGTAAGTTCATGTCTTTCTTTATGTGGAGCCCAGAATGAGCCTCCAGATGTGCCTCATTGATGTTGAGTAGAGAGGAACAGTCACATCCCTCGACCTGGGGATGCAACCTCTGGGATGCAGTTGCCCTTCTTTGCCACAAGGGCACATTGCTGGCTCAAATTCATCTTGCCCAACAGGACTTCCAACGTTCTTTCTGCAAAATGGAATTTCACTTGAGTGGGAGATTCAAGCCCTTAAGTATTTCAAAGCTTGTCATGACTAAATTTTATATACTTGTCAGTGAATTATTACACCCTGTTCCTCTTCAGTTTCAAATATTTTATTAAAATGATGCTTATTTTAATGGAGAATGCCTCTACCGAGTTAAAAAACAAAATATCATCTCCAAGTTTTTTAAGAAATTGACCGTTTCCTTGAAAAATAATGTCTTTTACATTAATCTGTACTTCTAATTCATTCATGGGATACAATATTATTCTCTCATTCATAGTAAGCCCATTCCAGCTTTTCCTTTCTTTCAGGAATAAAAGTTGAATGATAGCAAACAAGGAGAGTACCTGAATTCTTAAGAGAAATGACATCTGAACTTATAAATTGTGATTTTTACAGTACTAAATAGATGCTTAATATCTAAAATATGATACTTAACATCTATAATAAGACAAATACTTAAAAGAATTAAATTAATAATATACAATAAACATAATTTCAAAACAATAAAAATTTTTCATGATCTCAAATGGAGATGTATTTTATTATAAACTAACGGAAATGTATTATTATATATTAATATTTTAGTATATAATAATTGGTTAGTGCTACTAATCCTGATTTGATTATCAAGAACTTATAAGGAATACAAGTAGTAATTATAGTTCCAGCTGGGGAAATAACATTCCCTTAGTTTTCTGTTTTGTTGGCAATAATTACCTGCTTTGAAAAGATATTAAATAAAGGCTTCACTTATGCTGTGGTCAAAGCTTAAATCTGGCTACCAAAACTATTAAATCTAAATCTTAAATCTAGCTATCTAAACTATTTAGTTTTGGTTGAAATTATTTCTAGCTATGTGTTAATATATATTTATTTTCCAAAAGGATAAAACCCAGTGACATTCTGCCAATAGATTCAAAAATATAAAGTCAGAAAAATATTGTTTCTGCTTAGTGCAGATGTTCTCCCTGTGTAGTACCTGTAGCACTGCATCTGGCAGTTCTGGTAGTCTGGAGTGAGATGTAAATGCTGCATGTGTAGGGACTATAATGTGAAAAAACCCGTAGTATGGAACAGGGACTAGAAAGAGAAGTGCTTTGTTTGTTCTGTATTTATTCTGTTTGTTCTTATTTACAAATAAGAGGAATGATTACCAGACTGTTACAGGTTTTCCTGCTGGTTTTGCAGCTTTCTGAAAAGACTCCTTACATTCTATTTAATTTTATACCACTGTGGTGGTTTTGTCTGGCTTACAGTTAATTTTCTTCACAGTGGCTGGTATGGGGCCATGTTTTGGATTTGTGATGAACATAGGGTTGATCATATAGAGATTTTTTTTCTTTTATTGCTGAGTAGCGTTTACACACTTTTCTGCTTTTTCTTACGGCCACACTGGCAAGGAGGCTTTGGGTGCATGGGTAGTTGAGAAGAGACGCAGCTGGGACAGGTGACCCCAACTGCCCAAAGGGATATTCCAGATCATATGGCATCATGCTCAGTATATAAAGAAGGAGGAAGAGGGGGCATTTGGAGTGATGGCATTTTGTGTTGTCTTCCCAAGTCACCAATATTCATGATTCTTGCCTGGAGATGGCTGAACACCTGCCTGCCCATGGGAAGCGGCGAATTCATTCCTCGTTTGCTTTGCTTGCGTGTGTGGCTTTTGCTTTCCCTATTAAGCTGGTTTTATCTCAACCAACAAGTTTTCTAGCTTTTAACCTTCTGATTCTCTCCTCGATTCCACTGGTGGGAGAGTGAGTGAGAGACTGCATGGTGCTTTGTTGCTGCCTGGGATTAAACCACAAGCACATAGAGAGCTCCTGCTCTGGTCCAGTCCAGCCTACTGTATCTAAGGTTCTTCCTCAAAAGCAGAAATTATTGATGAGGTAAGAGCCTTGTCTCTCAGCCGTAGGATCCTAAGGGGTACTCCTGGTTGATACTGGAAGAAGAAGAATGCTAGTAGAGGAAGCACATAAAAGAGCATGTTTTGCTGTTCGGGTGCATGTCCCAATTCCAGCTCAAGGCAGGACAAAGCACAGGGTGGGGGAAAGGGAGGGGAGGGAAGAGATAAAAATCATAGCATTGTAGAACTATGGAATAGTTTGGGTTGGAAGGGACCTTTAAAGGTTGTCTAGTCCAACTCCTACCAGATAAGAAGGGACATCTTCCACTAGATCAAGTTGCTCAGACCCCCATCCAACCTCACCTTAACACTTTCCACCTCTCTGGGCAATGTGTTCAAGTGTTTTACCACTCTCATTGTAAAAAATCTTCTTCCTTATATGTTCTCTAAACTGATCATTTTTAGTCTAAAACCGTTACCCCTTATCCTATCACAACGGGCCCTGCTAAAATGTTTGTTCCCCTCTTACTTCTCTGACCCCCTTAGGCACCCAAAGGCCAAGGTTTCCCCGTAGCCTTTCTGCTCCAGGCTGAACAACCTCATCTTTCTCAGTCTGTTCTCATAGGAGAGGTGCTCCATCCCCCTGGGCCCTGCTCTGGGCTTGCTCCAACAAGTCCATGTGTTTCCTGTGCTGGGGAACCCTGAAAGATGATTTGAAGAGCTTGAAAAGAGAAACAATATCATGTGATTTCTGAAAAGTTATGGGTCTTTAGGGTGGGGTTTTTTTGCAGTTGATTGTATTTTTCTTTTGTTTTGCTTTCTCTTAAAAAAAAAAAAAAAATCAATTTGATCCAGGTTCTAGCTCATATAAACTTCAGGTATCAACTTTATACACACTGTTCGTAGAATATGCGTATAAGCCACAGACTGTGATTTGAATACAAATATACTTGGTGAAATCACGAATTGTTTTCAGAAAATCAGATCAGTCCTCAGAATGAAAAACAATGGTAATTTTTCTTCTTAAACAAGTAGGATTTTGTTTATTATTAGAGAATGTGCCATATTTTCTGTATTCCTTCAGGAGATGAATATTATGTCAAAATGAATGTGACCACTTATTAACTTGTGTATCTGTAGGATAGATTGTAGGAAAGTTTTATTTTCTAATTTAGAATACAGATGCTATTTGAAATTTCAAAATGACTTCTGACCCAAATTCCAAAACAACAATGTGAATACTTCTAACAACAGCTTTCAAACACATTGACAGATTAAAAAATTAGTGTATTTTTGCCACTCATTCCCTTCCTGTTGTTTCTGTTTGGGCTTTTGGCATTCAGAAGAGAAAGCTGTACCTGTGTTTGTGATAAATGAGATAATATGGGTGTGAACTCTAGCAAGAAGTGGTATACACATAGTATCCTGTAAAGTGTCAAAGTTGTTACCATTAATTTGGCACTTTAGGGAAGGAAGTCTTTTCATAACCTGAATAAGAAAAAGGTCAGAGGAAAGAATAGTGAGAAAACTCTTATGGAACCATCTGATTTTTTTTGAATTATAACATAGTAATGACGCTTCTTACTCAGATGATGCCTCTAAAATTGAAATGAATTGTTTTTTCTAAAGGTACTTTCTGAACATCAAAAGACAAAATGCAGCCAGTTTGCATGTTTCTAAACAGATGAAATACAAATATCTCATCATCTCCTTTCCTCAGTTTTCCGATTACTATTTCTAGGTATTTGACAATCTGCCATTGTAATGAGAATGCTGGAGCTTGGCAGTGTGCCATGAAATTGTAATAGAATATATTGTAATTGCTTTCTTGGGAATATTAGTGATCAAGTGAAAAATATACTTTGAATCTACGAAAAGTTGGGGCAACATTAATTTCTTTCTCCCTCTTTCCTGTCTGTTTTTCCTTCTAGCTCATTTTTGGGGCAAGAAACTAATTTGTCTTCTAGACAGAACTGTTTTCTAACAACATGCTCCTTGTAATGAGGTGAGGCATCGTAGTGCCAAAACCAGACTTCAGTTGTACCCTTTGGACACTATTTTTTGCATTATGCTTTCTTCCAACACCTTCAGAATTCTGTCCACATGCTATAATATAAGTAAATCAGACGGAGATATGCTGATTTAGAGATTTTCTTTTTTCTGGGGCATTTAAAGAGTTCTAGCTGTGAAAGTGAGCAGAACAGTTACAGGTTCCTATTCTACATTAGTAAGTATTATAGGCATCTATAGAACAATTGTCTCTGGAAGAGCATTTGGACCATGAGAGCCAGATACACGTAGATACAAAATTAGATAAATGTTAGGCTTAGCTAAAACCAGGTCATATTGTCAGCTGGTAGACCAAAGAATGACTGTGGTAAAACTTACTAATTTGTTTTTCTTAAATTTTAGACAGCCTTATACATCTTGTCCCATACTCTGGCTATGTTTTAAATGGCAGCATAGGTAAGCAATCAAACGATTTTCCAGCAAATGCACTGCTCAGTGGTACCATTATTCGTAAAAATCTAAAGCAAAACCCCCAATGGCCTCAAGGCTTGTCCATTCTGAAGAAAATAAAATCTTGGAAGGGAACCTAACAGAACAGAAGCATGCCCATGCCCATGACTATGTGGAAGTTATCCAGAACATAGAATAAATCTCTTCAGTTTTCTAGGGGGGAAGGACAAGAGACAGGAAACACCGAAATGAGATTCACATAGGATGTAAGGAACACCTGTTTTGTTAGGAGAGAGTCAGACAGATGAAGAAGTTGCCCAGAAAGGTTATGCAATCACCTTCTTTGCAGGTTTTGGAGACCTGGCAGGATAAAGCCCTGAGCATTCTGATCTCACAGCTGACTCCATTTGAAGCAAGAGGCTGGATTAGAGACCTTCTGAGCTTCCTTTTGAAGTGGCTTATCCTGTGATACTAAGATCCTATAGTAAGTAATTTCTAAAGCAGGAAACTGTTCACAGAAAGCCTCTTCTATAATTAAAAAAAAAAAAAAAGAAAAAAATTCTTAAATTTTATAAATTCTCAGATTTTCTAAAGTTATACTACACAAACATGGATTTTAATATTATACCAGACTGTATTTTTTCTCCATTTAGAAATTTTCACCCTCCTCTCAACAGGAAGTCTCATAATAGAACAGTTAATTTAGAAATGCTGAAATTCAAAAAATCCTGGTTTTCCATGCTAATTAGACCTTCAGTAATACATCCCAAAAAATGGAATTTTTTTTTTGTGGGAAAGAAATCTTGTTTTATTTTTCTCTGACTGTAATAGTTCATCTTTTAAAGGTTACTTTTTCCTCCAAACCTTGCCTTGCTTATATCTCCAGACCATCATGAGTATGGATAGAAAACCACTAGCATTGTTTCTTCTGAGTTCAAAGACTGTTTGTTATGATATTTTGAAATGCAAAAATTCAGTTTCAAGGTTTCTGCTTGATTACTTTAATAAAATTTAAGGACACAATTCATTAATCAGTCACGTGTCACACAATGCATAGTTTTATATCTGGCATTTGCTACAACACACCTCAAAAGCAAGTTTTTTTGGTTTTTTTTTTTTTTTTTTTTTTTTT
>VWZT01010457.1:1663-18251 GCA_013397055.1 Pachycephala philippinensis | reverse complement strand
TTTTTTTTGTTGCTTTTGGTATTCTTGAAAGTACCTTTCTAACTGAGGGGAATTCCAGTTCTCCAGGAGGGAGAAACTTCGTAGTTGAAGGAACAAAATAGAGTTGGCAGGAATGAATAATTAAAAAAACACTCTCTCCTAGTTAGATAGTGTATATTGTCTTGTTAACTTTGTAGAAATTTAAAAGTTCAGTTTCTGAAGTGCAGGCTAAACAAGGTTTGGTTGCATAAACAGAGTAAATGTTATAGCCTGCTACATCCAGAACATTGGCTGCAAGCCCTGTGGTAAACTCCCTCAGTTAGAACTCTGACTGTGAGAAGATAGGAAAAAAAAAAAAAATACAGGTAATCTCCTTTTTGTTTTCAACATAACATAAGAACATCTGTGCTGGGTCAGATTAGTAATTCTGCTTTACACAGTGGTCAGTAATAGGAATGGAGTGTAAGAGACAGGGAAGTTCTAAAATATACTGCCTTCTTTTTTTGCATTATTGTTTCCTGGCAATAGCTGGGGCAGAGCATTCCTGTCTCAAATGGTTGCTCCTATTTAGATCAGTGCATTTAGCAACCAACAATAAACCTATCCTTTTGATCACATTTATACTTTTGCACACAAAAAGTTACTGTGGCAATAAATTATTCTTTTTAAATCTGAAAAAAATTTATAGCATTAGGATCCAAAAATATTTACTTTAAATCTGGGCCCACAAATTTAAATAAACTGTTCTTCTCCTAATAAGTAACTTGTGCAATGATGAAACATGTTTAAAAAATGCTGTTTTATCACCTCTGATAACTTCTAGTGAGATCCAAATCCTAAACTGAGTTGTTTCATGGCATCAGAAGCAAAAATCTCTGCCTCTTGTGTTTTATTTAGTGGACACAATACCTTTTTCAGTTTACTCGCCTACTTTCAGCTCATTAGGAAAGAGTTAAGATTCTTTTTTTGTTCATAAGAGCAAGAGGACAGCATTAGTTATGTGGTGTGGTAGTGCATGGAGCACTCCACTTGGAGCATCCACTTCCCCACTATACAACACATCCTGCCTCAAGCACAGGAGTAGAGGTGCTGGATACCCAGGAAGTTCATGTGGCCCAGTAAACCTCACGTAGCTGTAGTAGCTGCTATTCAAAACCAGTCTTAGCACTGGTCTGTTGTCTAGATTTACACGCATCTGGTTAAGGTTCAGAGATCCCCTTGCATTTTTTACTTAACATCAGCTGTACCTCATGGAACAGAAAGGACAAAAAATTCAGCCTTCTTGTAAGTCACTTTGATATCTAGTGACAAAAGATGATCTGTAAGAGCTTGACATTATAGTTATTATTCCATTAAATTACTGTCATAACAACCTCCTTATTGGATACACAACATGGGTTTTTGCTATTCTATAGCAAACATTTCTTCTGTATGTGTAATTACAGAATGGTTATCTCGGTTCAACTCCTATCTAATTATGTAAATAAGCATATATGCCCTCAAACTGCTTTTTGTGTACTGTTCTGACCTAGAAATCATGCCTTTACTTGCTCATATTCATGTCTTAGAGGTGTTGGCCCAAACCTTCTTTACATTAAAGTTTATAAATAAAGATCGCATAGAAGTCTTATTATTTTTAAGCCCATTTTTATGTTCTCTCAAATATGAATTATGGGCAAATCAAAAGAGATCAAGATGGCAAGATTATGAATGCTGCAGTGCTGAAACTTTTTTGTTTCTGTACTGGAATTCAAACATATGTGCTGGAATTTTATGAAAACTGACATATAACAAAGGAGACACACAAATAATTTTTTCTTTGGTGGGTAAGAAGTGTGCATGTTGAGACAAAAGTTTTTGCTTGCATGAGAACATTTTTTCATCCAAAAATCATACCAAACCAGACTGTTCCTGTCGGTCATTCTCTCCACAGACCACTAACTATGTTGTCTTTCTTTCTGTGTGTTTCAGTGTCTGATTTTTTTTCCTGTTGAATTTTAGCAAGTCTAATCGTCCCTCTTGCTTTTGTCTCTGCTTTCACTATTTTCTAGCCCTCACAGATGAAGATTCCCCAGCAATGCTTTTTCAAAAATTGTTTCTGAGAAACAGGTGACCTCAGTGGAATAGAAAATATTAGACAAGTGTTTCAACCAATTCTTAATATTGGGTATTAAACAGCTATGTGGTATGCCTGGGTGATTAAGAATATCTAGCCAAGTCCTGGTGTTTAATGATTTAATTAATAATTTTAATTATTAAAGCCCATTCTGTGATTTGGAATCAAGTACTCACATAAGCCTTAACTACTAAAGACAGCAGAAAGCAATAATTTACATTACTCCCAAAAGTCACTCTGCTTCCCTGAATCACAGACTCACAGCCGAGAAAGTACCTCTTGAGACCATCTAATTGAACGCTGTCCTCAAAGGATGATTAACTACAACAGGTTGCTCATGGCTGTGTCTCATTGCATTTTTAATACCTCCAAGGATAGAGATTCCACAACTTCTCTGGGCAACCTGTTCAAGTGCTCAGCTGTACCCACAGCTGAAAAAAAAATCTTATTTCTTACTTATGTTTAGATCAAATTTCCTATATTCTATTTTGTGCCCATTTCCTCTTGTCCTCTCACCAGGTACCACTGAGAAAAGTCTATTTTCTTTATTGATATCCATCAGATAAACAAGGTTAAGACTCCCCAAGGCCTCTTATTCTCCAAGCTGAACAGTTCCAGCTCTTTCAGACTCTCCTCATATGACAGACCCCTTAATTATCTTCCTGCACCTTTTTTGGACTAATTCCAATAAATCCTTATCTTTTCTGTACCGGAAAGCCCAGAAAAGAACCCAGAACTCCAGATGTGTCTCACCAGTGTTGAGGAGAGGGGAAGGATCACCTCCCTTGACCCGGAGCTGATGATGTTCTTCCTAAGGCTACCCAGGATGCCATTTGAATTCTTTGCCACAAGGGCACGTTGCTGGCACAGGTTCAACTTGTCTGCCAAAATGCCTAGGCCCTTATTTGCAGAACAGCTTTTCAGTCTGGTGGTCCCCATCCTGTGTTGACACCTGTGCTTGTTCTCCCCTGGTGCAGGTCTTTGTGTTTCCTTTTTCAGAATCTCATTGATATTGTTGGATTTTGAACTTTGAAGAAGGTCAGACCATTTCTGCAGCCTATTAATGATATACATTAATAGTTGTGAAAAATCCTCTTAAGCGGCTGGCTGAAAACAAAAACAATGATCAGAAACCTTTACCAAGAATAAAACAAAATGCCAGAAAAATAAAAGGTAGAGGAGGAGTACTGTGTCCTCATAATCAGTGAGATTCCAAATCCTCTAGAAGTTTCTCAAGTTATTCATTTGAGCAGGAGTACATCTTCAGTAAGTACTGTTGTTCACAGGAAAGAATCAAATTAGAAACCAAAAATTTTAGCGGGGATACTCAGTGAAGACTGACAAATATGTTTTATAATCTCTTGAAGAGTTGCATTGATACTGTCATATTACAGTTTACAGTTTTCTAAACCAGATTCTTTTGCCTGTAATCAGCTTAGCTAATATTTGTCCCACAAACTGGCAAGAAAATGAGTTCAAAACAAAGCAGTTAAAGAAACTACTTATAAATCAGTTAATCTGTTTAAAAATTTTAACTATAGTCTATGGTTCGGATGGAGCACAGGCTTGTAGCAAGCAAATTATCTCTTTCTTCATCTGCCACATGGAACACCTGTGTATTGTAGCATATGAATGAAAATGAAATGAAATTTCAGCCTTGCTGAAATGAAAAGGCTGAACTTAGCATGCAGTGCCACCCCCCAGTTCTGTTCCTATCCAAGCAACTGGCAAATGTCACTGAACTTCTTCCTACTTTTCTAGACACATACTATGGCTTGGTTCATCCAAAAATCTTTGGCATTTTATCCAGCTTTGTGTGGCCTTGAAATTCCTGGTGTGGTCCTCAGACAAAACCCAGCATATTAGTTGTCTAAGTCACATAGGTTTCGATACAGGTTTGTAAAATGACTGGTGTTTTTCTTTTGGTTCTGATTCAAAAATTTAGTGTTTCATTAAGATTAATAATTTGTTTTCCTTAGTCACAAATCCCCACATAAATATTTCACAGAATTCCTTCAGAATTCCATGCAGAACTGATTTGTGATGACTATTATGAAAAATGACATTCCTGTAGATGGAGACCTGTTTATTTCCATACTCTCACCTTTTTTTCTTTAATCTGTACAATTTCTAGATGCCTCAGGGGCTGAATGATAAAGTAGGTGATCTTTCTCAGTTATTTTCAATGTCTGCATATGACACATTGTTTATGATGCTTTCACTGTATTTAGAAGGTCATAAACTATCAAAAGCCACAATGAAACTTCGCTGTAAAAATAATTCATGACAGAAAAAAGCTTTTAGAGGATACTCAATTATAAATTAGATAAATAGGTAAGACTTATGACATACTTGTAATTGTATTTGGCATTGATTTTATTTTAAATTTTCATTCCCTCAGAAAACTCTTATAACAAAAATAGCTATCCTTGAGTTTTATGAATTCTAAAGCACAATCAGGAAGAAATTCTTTTAATGTTGCTCGGTTTTAACAAAGGGCTATAGCCATTTCAAATAAAATAATTAAAAAAATGGAAATGTTCATATCAAACTAATGGCATAGATGTAAACAAGAATTACATCAGGGACTTTTTTGCCATTAACAGATATGGTATAATACAATGCATGATTGTAAATATTCTTCACCAAAGGAAGACTTCATGGCCCATATTTTTGGGCCAGAAAGTAAAGAAGTTGTCTTAGTTGTCAGAAATAAAACATAGGGAAAGGATTTTATGATCCTAGCACTGTTCCTCGAAGAGAAGGACTTCCTCATGCCAGCTGGAGCCATTCAAAATCCAGAGACTAAGTAAAATACATCCTGGATGGATCTCATTATCAACTACCTACAGGCTGGGTTTTTTTTTTCATTTGTAATGAATCACAATCCAGTGAAAAGCGACATGGTTTGGATGACAAGGTAGGATCTGAGCCTGGAAATCATAGGTGCCTTTTATAAGAATTAGAGGCTGAACTAAGTTTTTAAATTTTTATATATAAAATCTTCTATGAATACTTCCATGCAATTTTACTGTAGCTTGATAAATATAGAAACATTTTCATTTGGCTTCCATATATGGACTTGCAAGCTGATGCTATTTCTGTGGTGGTTTGTTTTGGTTTGGGTTTGTTTGTTTGTTTGGGGTTTTTTGTTTTGTTTTGGTTTTTTTATTATTATTATTTTTATTGTTGTTGTTGATAAAAACCAAGGTGTTTGGTGAAAATAAAATCACATATGTTAAAGAACGCTGAGGTCCATGATCTGCGTACTTCAGATTAGGAGAAATAGTTCTTTTTACTTTAGTATGAAAAATGAGATGTTCCTTTTTTCATGAAAAGCTTGTATAACAATTATGGTACAAACCTTTTTCTTTATAAGAAAGACTATGTAGAGATTTTAGCTTAATCTTTTACATATTTCAAAAAAAATGTAAGCAGTGAAACCCAAGTGGAAATGAAAATTACGATGCTAACACCTAGCCTGCCTTACTTTAAAAGCCATTTGGCTTACAAGGTGTAGTCACCCAGTTACTTTAAAGAATTTGTAGGAAATTTTTACTTTTTAAAGAAATTATAGTGGTCTCTTACTCAATGCCAAGCGTAAGTTCCTCCTCAAAACACAAAAGCAGGCTGGGCAAAGACTGCTGTTAGTAATTTTTTGAGTGTAAAGATTTGGCTGTGTGAATGAAGCAGGAAAGAGCAGAGAAACTGAGAAAAGGTGGCAATCAATCACAAGCTGCAGCCTGGAAAAGCACTGGGATCATACCCCTGCCAAGCACTCCATTCAAAACAGTAATACCCATTCAAAACAGAGCAAATGGAACTGTAAGCAGAGTACTATCCTTTGGGTTTCCAAATACTATGTCCAAAGAAACAAGACTTGGTACATTTTCTGTAAATAAAAAGAATGATCTAAACCTACTATTGGTTCCCCTGTTCGTCTGGAATAACACTCATGTCTCTAACACCACCTAGCTAGATGTTTCCAGAGAGATAGCACTGGTGATAAATGTGATGGGGAAGGAGAACATTACAATTAAGTTCTGAGACATGGTCCACTTCTTTAGGCTGGGATGTTTTAGAAAACAGTGGTTTGGAATGAACCACTGGTCTAAGTCAGTCCTGCAAACCACAGATATTTGAAAGAGTAAATCAACACGCAGCAGCATATTTCAGCTGTGTCCTCTCAAGGACTACCATAAGGTAAAGATTAACAAGTACATGCTTCATTGCTCGCATTCTGTTTTGCCTGTTTTCTAGATAAGACCCACTGATAACAGACATAGAACTTAACTGTTTTCCTTGGAACAGGATGTTTTTTCATAGTATGTAGACTTTGCTTAAACTTCTTTACTTGTCAAATAATGGGAGGTAGAGGGGAAGCTATATGAGGAACAGCTGAGGTCAGCTGAGGTGACCAGTGGTAGGACCCAAGGAAACAGCATGAAGCTGTGTCAGGGGATGTTTAGGTTGGATTTTAGAATAAGATTCTTCACCCAGAGGGTGGTTGGGCACTGGAACAGGCTCCCCAGGGAAGTGGTCACAGCACCAACCCTGACGGAGCTCAAGAAGTGTTTGGACAGTGCTCTCAGGCACATGGTGTGATTCCTGGGGCTGTCCTGTGCAGAGCTAGGAGTTGAACTCAATGATTTCTGTGGGACCCTTCCAACCCAGCATATTCTATGATCCTATGATAATAATTAATATGATGATGATAATAATAATAATAATAATGAGGTTTAGCTATATGAAAATCAGAAACAACGTACATTATCTTGGTCAGCTCCCTTCCTCCAATGCCTAATTAATTTTTTACTAGAAGATCAAACTGTTTGCATGACAGCAGTATGATTTAGTCTAAAAAGAGATTTTTCAGATCAGTTAACCAGACTCCGGAGATTTTCTTCAGGCTAATTACCTAAGAAGCAGAATAGCTTTGCTCTTTGATTTCAAAAGGATTTCTGTCTACTTTCTCTGCATATAAGGAAGAAACAGCTACTGCATGTGCAAGGCATAAAAGTGATTAACTGAATCATTAGTATACAGCTTCTAAATAATGACTTAAACAATCTATTGAAGAAGAGATCTAAAAGTATAGCAATATGCTAAAAAATTAGGTGGACAGTATTAGTATCATATACAGAAGTCTGACCTCTCTCAAGGCCTGTAGGAAAGACTTGGAAGGCTAAAGGGAAGGAATCCATGTACAGAGATCAAGAGACAGATACATTGCTTTTGACTTATTACTCTATTGTCTTTTATTCCTTTGGATATTTTACTAATTATTTTATCTTTTTGACAATCAAGCAATTATTCTTTTGTTCCTTCAGGTGGAATTTTAACAAAGTTATCTATAATCAGCTGAAGGCAATCATTTTAACTGGCTACAGAGAAAGAATAATAATATCCAAGCTGTAAAAACTGAAGATATCACTCTTTCAGGTCATGTGGTAGCAGCTTGTGGTCTGGTGTTCAAGGTCCCATATGCAGCTTCAGCTGAAAAATCCTAAATTTTCTAAACTGAAAGATTAAACAATTTCATTATCTTATTGCTGTTAGCTTGACTTCCTTTCCTTTTTTATACTGCTTTTTAGGTAATGTTTTTGCTGTAGTTTCATTGAATTATGGTGGGTTTTTTCCTAGCACATGTCATCTTTTATAGCTCTATTGCTATTGGAATATTGTTCTGGCTGTGGTGGCTGCACTCCTAATATATGAATCTTGCTTCTTTCCAATTACTTGAAAGCTCAAACTAGAGACAGGTACAGAAGCATCTACACAATCATTATTCTCAGGTTATGGTCGTTTGAGACAAAGAAAATAATCATGCTTTGATTTAGAGTGATTTGACTTGGAGTGAAGCTCTAGAGCATGCCTGTGTTTCTCTACTATTATATTGAAAATTGATAGGTGAGAGAAAACTCCTAGCTAAAAGTGTACTCACAACCATCCCTTCCTCAGATAAATTCACTAGAACAGAATGTTGAAGTTCCTTGTGTGTTTCACTTGCAGTGTTCATTTCCATATAAAATAATTGACTTATTAAAAGGTGTTGTTCATCACAAGAAAATGTCGAATAATCCTGTGGTTTTGATTGCATAAAATGCCACTTGTCTTGATTGCTGCAGATCAGCTTCATTCCCTTAGAAGGGAAGAACTCAGGTTGAAAAAAAAAGTAACTGACATACCAGTGAGTGCTATAATAAATTTAGACTAATGCTGGTGACAGTGGCCTTGGGAAACATATTCACATTTGCAGGATTGATGTCTTCATTACTTTCAACCTGTACAATACAAAAGCAATATAAAATTTTCTCTTCAAGTTCTTCCAATTATTGGTATGTCAGTTGTACGTTTTCAATTTTTAAAATTAAGTTCATAAGCACTTGTATTCTTCATAATAAAAATTTACATCTTTCATGACCAGCTAAAATAGTTACCTGCTTTCATTAACTCATAGCATCTTGGGTTGACAAAGGGATAGTTTTCACATTTTCATTTTTCAGAATACTTCGTGTTGAAATTTTGCAGCTTGCTTGATATTTTTCTGTATTCTGTGGTGGAACATGTCTGTGTGCATATATATATATATGCTTTAGTATTGACCAAAATATTTAGAAAATGCTTTACTCTATTTAGCTATTTCTGTGCTAAAACTAAAATAATGTCTCCAGAGTGCAAAGCACATTGCATTCTCAACAGTATGTATGTTTGATGTCTTCCTTTCAAGGAAAAGCAACAGAGCATAACCTGAAGCACTATGACTAAAATATTTGTTTGGCAGAAGCATCAGTTCATCTTGCTTTATATCAATATCACAGAACTGTATGCATTTGAAGTACAAGAAATTAATTTGTTCCCCACCCAGAGTGCATTTTTAAAACATCTGATGTTATAGAAAATAAAGCATCAGCCAAAGGAAAAAAATTATATAAAGATCTAATACACTTCTAGAATGACTGAGTTATGACACTACAGCTTCCACAGACATTACACATTTTTGCACAATGTGGTGCAAAACCTGAAATCCTTTGAAATTATGAAGATCTATTCAGACAGATCAGTATCAAGGAGGCTAAAACAGAAAAGAAATAGAAAAGATCAGAAGAGAATACAGTGTAATTTATTTTTTTAGGGAACCTCTTATATTCTGAGTGCCTTGAAGTGCTTTACAAAGCAATGAATTAACTACTTGCAGCAAAGCAACCAACCATTATGGAGGGAGAAGGTGTTATGTGCCAGCATTTCAAACAAGTCCCAGCAAGCCTCCTGAGTTTCAAGCCCAGTTGTTAGGCTGTACTCTTTGTATGCAGGAGTAATCGTGCTTGAAAAGTTGCAGGTGCAAATAAATAATAACAAAACCCCAGCAAACTTATATTACTTTTAAGAATTGATTTTTAAATGTTGAATTTACAAATTTATGGAAGTACGAGCTTGTCCTTGGAACTCAGTAGTTTAATTAGCTCAGGGTTTTTTGAAGTTCTTTTTCTTTGTTTGTTTACTTGTATTTTCTTTTTTTTAGAAAAGGTGGAGGAAAACTAAAATTAAGATAGAGGGCCATTATGGGTGCTTTTGTGATGTGGAGGGGACGGATCAAACAAAGAAAGGCTCAAGTCTTAAAATTCAAGTTTAAATAATCAAAGGCCAAGAAAGAACTGAAAGAGGGGAAGAAGCTCCAATACTCCATCTCCTCCTGTTTTCATTCCAAAATTATGCTCAGAGGATGATGGACAAGTTTGAAAAACATTTATCAGTCACAGAAGATACTAAAATTCTTGTTCAGAGTTTGATTGATGTGCTTATCTACATTAAGTCTGTACAGGGAATGAGTATAAGAATTTCTCTAGTTTATCCGGTTAGGTAACTAGAAATGGGTCAGGCTTTGATGAAGCTTTTTAAAAAAAAATAAATGATGTTATTTTCTTTTACAAGAAATCTTGAATTGGATTTTCTCAATACCTCAAACAAACAAATTAAAAGCATGAAAGAGAAGATAACAAAAGTAGAAGAAGCTGTTACAGTCATTCAAACCTGAAACCTGTCTTGGTCTTAGGAAAAAAAAAAGTAATCTTCAATGCTGCTTTCGGAACAGGGAGCTAAACAAAGTACAAAGCTTGATTTTGAGAGTCATGTAAATGCTGTGACATTGTAGGAATAGGAAAATCTATCAAAAGAATGTTTTTAAAATTAGAGAAGCATGAAAGTACAATATGCAGAGTTTAACAGACCTTAAAATACTCAATCAAAATACCTTGCCTAGTGACATTTCACTGTATCTATGCACAGTAAGTTTTAGATATTCACCAGAGTGACTCTTCAAAGAGATAAGACAATATAGCAACCAACACACAAAGAGGTTCTACTTTTTGAAGTATTACCATTTGATATGCCTACTTAAGAATCGTTAAGGGAGATGTGCACATAATCCATGTTAGATGCTCAATCCTCACAGTGTAAAGGCAAATGATTACGATATGTGGTCCAACACGTGAAATTCTTCATGTAGTTTTCTTCTGCAGTGGTTAATGTCGTCCCAGAAATGTCACAAAATTTGGTATCTCTGGAGATTGAAGTATGCAAAGGAAAATGATGCAAATTCATATGAACATAGAAATATAAGCCTTTTAATTCTTCAGAAACTTGGTCAGAAGTTAAAAAGTGGTTTATACCTATGTTCTCACTTAACTGTCTAGAATATCCATTTATGCTTAACTGCCCAATGCTTTAGAACAATAAAAAGTAATATTTTAAAATGAATGTTTTGGACTTCTTCCAGAAAGCACAGAAATAAGACCACAGTGGCACTCGAGGTAGACCATAGAGGAAAGATCCTCAGATATTATTAAATTACAGCTCAGCACAACACTTGAATTGTGACTTGTGCCACCAAGCTGTGTTAGGGGAAGTGCCATTTTCTTCTACTGAAAAATCAAAGAAAAACCTCTGGTTCTCAGAACAAAAGGAGTAGAAAAGTGGAAAAGCTTCCTCCCCAGCACCTCTTTCCCCTCTCAGGGTAAACGTAGGCCAAATAAACTCTTTTTGAGTGGCGTCCTAGCTGGGCATGCCTAACTTCTTCCTTCAGCCTGATGCATCCAGGCAATAAAAAAGCTGGGTAAAGTGAACTTGGAACATGGATTATGGACCCAGGATTCAACTTCCAGCTGGCTCCAGCTGCCACTGGGGCTGCAGCACTGACAGCTCTGCTGACACCTCCAGGGAAATACCTTTTCATGTCAGCCAGGGAGAACAAGTTGGAGTGCAACAACTCTGTGATACAGATTAGGGATCTATTGAAAAGGTTTGGTTGCTATTACTGTGATGCTGTAGGACTGTTCTTTAAGTAAAATATCTTATATTATGCCCAAAGTAAAAGCTTCTTAAACATCCTGGTTGATCAACTTCATAACTTCTTTCAATTTTTCCCTTCAAACGTTATTAATTTTAAGACATTTTATTATCCAGTTTTATAAAGTCTCAAGGAAGATGGCAAAAATATTTCTGAGTTTTTTGGGGTTTTTTTCTCCTGAATGATGGAAAGGAGTAATAAAAAAAATGGTAGACACCTCTGCATGGGTTACAGAACAGCCATCAACCAACTTGCAGATTTAAGACTTGATTTTGCTGCTATTAAAATACATTAAAAAGTGCAGGTGATTTTCAGTTACACTTAGAACCTAAAAATTAATGTTGGAGCAACAAGAATTTAATTTTGCAGAAAAAAAATTCTTAGTCCTTTCTTTATGGAAGATGGAAGATTCCTGCTGAGCTAAATACCTGTTGTCTGAACCAGCCTCTAGATCTTAATAGGAATTATAAAGTGGTCAATGGGACAAATAAAACCATACCAGAAAAGAAAGCATTCTTTTAGCAAATGCCATAATTTTTGGCTGATTTGTATAGGATCAAATTCTATTTCTATAGATTGGCATTTTATTTTACTTTTGTAAGTTACTTTCATGAGGGCTGTCTAAAATGAGAACAGACAAATATATACTTCGCCAACACATTTTTCTACTGCTACCAGTATTCCTACTGTACAGTATTTCTGTAATTTTCTATTTTTATTATTTTCTTTTATGATTTTTATTTTTCTATTTAAGCTGCAAAGTAATAAATAACCTTTCCCATTCTTTTTAATTGCCACTGTTGTTCAGAAAGACACATGAATACGTAATTGTTTTGATGTTTTACAAGAGTGAACAGGGATTTTTATCACCAATTGCAATGTTTGCCATTCTTTGTATTTTAGCTGTCTTGAATCTCTGATTGCTGAATAATTTCATATTTGGAGCTACAATGTGGATGCTTAACTATTGTAAAAAGGCTGAATACACCTAACAAATGGACAATACAATTGTCACAACCTACCCCAAAAGTAGATTTCACACCAGCAATTTTCCTTAAACCTGATGGTAAGCTATTCCAAGAACTTGGTGAAGGAACTGCTTCATTAAACTGACTAGCTGCACTCTGATTATCAAGTAAATGTCACAAGAAAGAAGAGATTTGGAGAATTCTGTGCAGGTTTAGAGCTGTATGTACAAGAGCTTTTAATGATATCAGTTATTATATCAATTGAACAGTAATGACGACAGCTGGGTGCATTATCTGAAGAGTAATAAATGATGGAAACACTTAATGATCTGAGGTAAATATGAGGCAATTTAATACCAACTGGTCATTAATTCCTTAAGAAATGCAGAAAAATAAGATGATTGTAACTTTCACAACATAAACACAGTGATTAGAAAGAATTATAGATGTTCTCCCTCTCTCTTTCATAATTTCTTCTACATGTACATGATCCTATGCACTTTCACTTGACTGGTCATATCTATGTCCTGTATCATTAGTTATGCAGAAAGGTGCTTGACTTTTTTTGGCATGTCCTTCTAGAATTAACGTGTATTCTTTATTATCATATTCCCACTGTCTAAGTGAAGAAATCTTTGTCTCCTAAATTTATGATGATTTATAGAAAACGTTTAACATTCATAAATAATGGCTTATTGTTATTATGGTTTACAATTGCCCTGTTAATCATGTAGATTTTTTGGACTAGAATGATTATTCAATTGTCTCTGTGCAGCTGAAAAGGAACATCATGTTCTTCTTGTATCAGAAATTACTCAGGGTTGAACTTGTTTTTTAACATAAACAGAACAGAAAAGTCTTTTTGTTTCAATAACTGGAACATAAAATTATTTTACAGAGACAGAAAATTAACTAGTGGATGGCTTTTCTATTTTTACAGAACTTGATAGCATTAAATGATATTCTAAGTAGTCTACAATAAGTAAATAAGATTTTAAGGAGAGGGTGCTATTATGTACTATTTTAAACATTTAGTCCAACTCTATTGCTGTACTAATGCCAAGGTTGGGGGTTTGATGCCTGCATGGGCCATTCACTTAAGTATTGGACTTGATGAACCTTGTGGGTTCCTTCCAGAATATTCTGGGATTCTGTGACTACATGCCTGTCTTTCATCATGGAGAAATGAATCCTGTAGTGAAATTGGTACATTCTTAAAATGAAGCAACTCTATTATGTGAGGAAATAGGAAAAAATGAAGAATAAATTAAACGAAAAAAGAAGTTTTGTATTATAAAATGTTGCCCTGTGGCTGCAAAAGAGAAATTAAAAAAAATTTTAAAAAAAGGACACGATGAAAATGGGCCAGTATTCTCAGTGACTTCATTAAGTCTCAGAACCATACCTACTCACACATATAGGAATAAATTATTCAAAGGAATTTAATTAAATTAAAGAGAGAAATTATTACACTGTTCTAAAAATGAAATAACGAAGAATTCATGAAGAATTCATTAAAATGAAACATGAAATGAAGTATAATTCTGTTCTGTGTCAGAAACAGAGGAGGATATATTCTGTTCCATATATTGTATCTAATACTCAGACCTTACCACATAGTTGAAAGCAATTTATAAGGCTGGGATCCATACCAGATGGGAAGCAGGAGTCTGAAAAATGTATCATCAATGAAAACAGAAGTAAAATATACAGTTTAAATTCTCTGAATCATGTTCATTTTCTGCTTCAGGTAGGGATGAGTGTCCACAAATAAATTTTTCAGGATTTTTATCGCTTTCCTTGTTCTCAGCATAAACAATATAGGGGAAATGCAAGACACCTACATGTTTATATTCCTTTTCAAAAATGGAACAAACTAACATGAATTCCTGTTTTTCCCATATAGATGTGCAGGGAGTAAATTGAGAAGAGTTGAAAAATGCAGCATATTGTACATCTCTGAATTGATATAAGTGGGTGCTTAAGTGGAGTAATCTTCTTCTGGAACAAGGCAATAACAGATAACTTCTATTACTTACAGTGCTTCTGAGAAAAGTGGAGGTATATGCTACCTCTTATTTAAGAATAGAAGAAAAGCGACAGTCTACACCTGTGTAATATGAATTCTACTGATATAGTCATCTATGTTCTTTCATCTTCTTGTCAGTGCAAAAGACTTCAAAGAAATAAAAAATCCTGAAACTTGTGTTTGTAGTTTTACATATATTCCCATATTTTTCTCCACAAGCCAAAAGAGAGTCAAAGCAGAATAAAAGTGCTGTCAGTTTAGGATGAGATTCTTTCTTTAATATTTTAATACTGGTGTTTTCATATTCTGTATCTTTGTTTCTTGTCTGGCAGTACCCAGATCATATTAACAAGAAAGTAACATGAAGCTTATTTTATAGTAGTAAAGACTTCTGTCGTTGTAAGAGAAATATGAATGAGGTGCTTTTAATTAGAAATTCTGTCTCATAAGGGATTATAAAATAGAAGTAACTTATATGGTAAAATAGCTGAATGCTATACTTGAATTTATAGAATACCCATTACATACAGTGTAAGATTTTAATTATTTGAATGTAATATATTGAATGTTGAGGGTCAACTCCATCTCTGAGATCATAGAATTTTAGAATGGTTTGGGTTGGAAGGGGCCTTAAAGATCATCTAGTTCCAACCCCCCCTGCCATGGGCGGGGATACCACCCACTAAACCGTGTTGCTCAAAACCCCATCCAACCTGTCCTTGACTACTTCCAGGGCAGTATTCCAGGGAACACAACTCCTTTGGGCAACTCGTGCCGGTGTCTCACCAGCCTCTGAGTAAAGAATTTCTTCCTCATATCTAATCTAAACCTGTCCTCTTTCTGTTTAAAGCCAGTCCCCCTTGTGCTATCACTAAATGCCCTTGTATAAAGTCCCTCTCCAGCTTTCTGTAGACCCTCTTTAGGTACTGAAAGATGTCATAAGGTGTCTGCAAAGCTTTCTCTTCTCCAGGCTGAATGACCCCAGTTCTATCAGCCTGTCTTCATAGGAGAGGTACTAAGTTACAGAGTTAAGGAGCCAGTGAAACTGGTAAGAAACTTTTCAATGAAACAATTCCTTCTGACAGAATATGCCCTATTACTTTTATGAGAGTCCATTTTGCTAATATTCTGATGGTAAACAATTTGCTATTTAGTATTGTGCAGTCTGCTAAAACTGTCTTTTAGTTTTTTGCCTGCTTGTCAGGTGGGATGCTGAGAATTTCCAAGTTGACTGCATTGCACCATAACATGCTTGAAATGGATATGCTGCAGAAGTGGTGGAGGGAGTGATTATGCAGTGCTTCTGCTTTCCTCTCCTCTCCTCCTCCCCTTCAAACATTGTGCACACAACTTGGATGAACCTCCCAAGACAAACCACAAGATTTCACGTTGTCAATTTTTCTTACTGGCCTTCTTCAAGGTTTGTTACAGTCTTGCTAAGAAGCCAGATCACCCAGCATGTCACCAGGTCCCACCATTTCAGGTTCCGAGCATCAAGAGTATCCCTAGGAAAGCTGTAAAAAAGATACTATAGTGAAAAACTTATTTTTAAACTTGCCCTTGTCCTGCATCATCATCCAGGCAACAAAAATTCAACAGGCAGTTACATATTTACCAAAGGAGTTTCTTCTGTTACTTCCTTTTTTTATGCTCAGAATTTCTATCTTTCTGTCTGAGCTGAAGAATGTTTTTCCCTCAGTTTAGGATTGACTGGTTAAGCAAACTTATGCCTGCCTCCTCTCAGCTCTAGCAGGTGTACTCAAATTCTGCTCAATAGACATTAAGAACACCTCAATTATTCCCCAATAGAGAGCAAAATGACCACTTTCATTGAAAAACACACTGCCATATCCTCATGCTTTATGATGATGGACTAGGAATTCCTCAAGACATGGGGGTGTACTTCAGCTTGGTGATTTCAAAGCGGTATTTTCCAGAGTGTCTCCCACCCACACTAATCTTTGACTTCAAGGGTACATGGCAAGACTCGCCTGGATACAAGCTGGGAAGTTATAATGAGATTACCATTTTTCCAAATGGATGGTTGAAGGATGTCAGTCTAGGGTAAGGCTTCTGTCTCTGAATCCCAAACAAAAATTTATACCTAGCTCAGGGACACAGATAGACAAGATTTCAGAAATCATCTTTTT
>VWZT01010452.1:122373-138133 GCA_013397055.1 Pachycephala philippinensis | reverse complement strand
GAAAACCTTGAAAATGATCAGCAGGGGATGAAAAATTTAAAAAGAACCCCAGCAATTAAAATAGATATGTCTCTGTGACTTTTCAGGCACGACTTAAAGTTCGGAAGTTTAGATCTGTGAGACAGAGTAAAACAAGAGCCAGATAAAGTCAAACCTGTCTCTGGACTCATAGTTTTCCAGGCACAGGGCTGGGGTTTCTTTACTAAAAAGGAAAGCATAAGTATTTTTGGTAGAACAGGTAAAGGTCAGCTGGGATACAGCCATTCTCCCACAATTTACACAGTCCACTACTATGGGTGTTCACATTCTTGAAAACCTCTCCATCTTCCTTGTTTTGGTTTTCCTCAGAGTAATAATCTTTCCTTCTATTAAAGCTGTACAGACTTTTTAAAAAATGTATTGGTTTGTTCAGTGAGGTTATGGTGATGCTTATTCTTTGCAAGCCCAGTTTCACACTTAGCAATTCTGACTCATCATGAGTTGATAATTCAAGAAGGAGGAAAGATCACTGGGTAGCATGAACCTTTTCACTGCCATTATCTGCACACATTCAAGCACTCATTGTTCAGCTGAAAAGCATAACTCAGGCACTGGTACAGAACACAAGACACCCAGCAGCAGAACTGTCCCATGCTGCAAACTAGAAAGAAACATCCTAAGTTCGTCATCCTAAGTTTTGGTATTTCCAAACTACAGTCAGGCAGTTTGCAGAGAATGTGAAAAGACTGTACCAAGGAACAGAGATGTTGTCACACACAGTAATATTATAAAGTTGCAGCAAAACCAGGTGGAGATGAATTCTATTATTTCCCCAATGGTTTCACTCTAAGCATACCAGCATTACCTGAATTAAAAACCTTAGTTTGAGGAGTTGGACACATTTCCCTTAGCCTTGATTTCAGTGACTGACACAAGGATTGAAGCTGCTGCAGATAAGCACAAAATTTATTGTGCAACAAAGAGCTGAACAAGTGATGTCTGAATACTGCAGCAGAGAAATGTGATCTGCTCACGATTAACAGATATAATTTGTTATGGCAGTGCACAGCTCTTGCATTTTAAAATATATTACATATTTGGGCTGGTGGGTTTTTTTGTATTTTTCATTTAGATGCATTTTTATTTAAACGAATTCTGATAGTTGCTGTGCAGTTTTTAGAATGGAAGTAAGATACAGAATAATTTTTGGAAGAATGTAAAAATAAGCTCAAGATAAGAGTAAGCTTTATAAAGATGTGTCCAAGTGTTTCCTTGACACAGCACTGTCACAAACTCAGACCATCCTGTTGCCTGCTGATCCCAGTAAGGTCAAGAAAATAACCCTTTGAACAAGCCTCATAATCTAAGTTATCTGGGTTCAAGGTGGCTAACTTAATTATTTTATTGAAAGCTAGCACAGATGCAATGCCCCACAAATTTTTTCCAAAAAATGCTGGAAAAGTACACCAGCATCTCCCAAGCCTTTCAGTTTGGTGCATTCAGCGGTGCAGAGGGGAAGATTTCTTCAGTTCAGCAAAGCCAGTCTACATGGAAAAAGGTGGGGTAGGAAAAAAGCTACAATTTGGGTACAGTGTAATGCTTGGGAAAGATTATAAACTCAGTCAGGACCAACTGGAGCCTTAAAAAGTAACATTTTTTTCTGAGTTCTACAATTGCATATTTTTAACATCATTTTTCTAAATCCCAGGCAGGATCGGATTCTAAACAGGAGTTTTCTCCTACACTTTTGCCCTACTGAAAGTTATCAAATAAATTTTATTCCTGAGAAATTTAGTCTAATTATTGTGGCTCCTGGCCACATGTCATCAATAACATTAATTAGCTTAAGCACTACTGTATCAGCCAGATCTTGTCCCAGCATCCCCATGAAACAATAAATGATCATTTAGAGCAGAGATTTTAGACTTCCCTTCAGGCAGAATTAGCCATAGCAATTTGAAAACTCTCACTTCAAGGATCTTATTTCTTCCTTCACCGGCATGATGTTAAAGTGACCAATAAAAAAGTGGCTCACATACTGTGTTCAGAGGGCTTGCTAAATACCAATTTAGGAGCAAGACAAACGTTTTCTATCCCAAAAGACAACTTCACTTAGACATAATTATTCAGCCAAGCAATTTGCCTGTTTTCCTCAAAAAGTTCTTTACTAAGGCACATTACCCAAACAAATATTTTCATCTAAAATACCTAATTTAGTTGCTGCATAAGTAGTAGGCTAAAAAACAAAATGAGTGAAGTATTTATTGGATCTGAAATAATTCTTCATTTTGCTCAGCATGGCAACTTACTTCATGTTTTCTAAATTAGAAACCCAATATTCACCCAGTTCCACTCAGTTTCATGGAATATAGCATTTTTTGTTCACGAGGAGGTTTGTTTCTGAAGATGATCTAGCAAAGCCAAGGAGTGCACTGCACAAACACACAGAGGCAAAGCATGTAAACAGCTCTCCCAAAACTTGAAGTGATAAAGTTCCAGTTCATTAAAATACTGTAAATAACAGAGAAAGCAAGTGGTATTCACAGATGAGCAGCTTAATACCTAAGCAGCTTCCAAATTGCTATAAACAATTTAGTGCAAATGTGGTGCTGCAGACATAGAGGCGTCAGCCCTACCTACCTCACCCATCCCCTTCAGGACACTTTCCAGTCCACTCATAACCAACAGATTCAGTCAACCAAGATAAGCAATTATTTATCTTGCTTCTCCAACTGATAGAAAAACATGCTTTTGTAATCATGTGTGTCTAGATAACACATTTCCTGTAAGGCTACTTTCCCTGGATCAAACAGATCAATAGGCCTGGCCAGCTTATCTGTGCAAGTTTCAAGTTTACTTTGCAGGATTGCATGAAAAGTGTTATCACTCCCTCAAGTCATGTAAACTCTCACTCATCTAACTTTTAAAGAGTTTTTGCTCACAGACCTCAACCTGGAACACATTTGGAATGCCCTGTTATCTTACCTTGAATTTAACCAGCAAGTTTAATTCACAGATTTAATGACAGAATTGGTCAAGTGTCTCTGTTTTTCCTAGCTCAATTTTTCAACTGTGGTAAGTGTAGGAAATTTAAAAAGTTTGATTGGTTTTAAATACTGGGGAGATTTGGCGCATTGTTGGTTTTTTTTTTACATAACCTTTTTTCATCTTTTTTAAAAAATTAATTTCTTTTTACAGCCCAGGGAAAACCAAAGAGACACTTTCCATTAAAGTACTGAAATATTTTAAAAGAAAGAAAACGCTATGGGAAATAAAATACAGGGAATACACATCTGTTTCAGCAGAAACACACTCTATTGGGCACTATAAAAGACCCATTTTAAAAGCTGATAGATACTTAGCACAACTCCAACCATTCCACCAGCACAAAAGGGAATGTGCAACAGTGTTAAGTTACCTGTCAAAGTATAACCTCAAATCCTCTGGCAACATTCCCACAAGATGGTGGGTACATTGGAAATCAAGAGTTTAGGTACTTTAATGCTTGTTAAACCAGATAGTTCTTTGTTTAGCAAATCTGAATGCAAACTGCTCTCTGGTTTCATGATTCTTTTTGTTCACAGCATGATTTTTCAGAAGCTGTTCACACAATTATACTTATTCATTTTCATAAGGAAAGCTGTTTTAATAGTAATGTTATTTTACAATCAAAATATCCTTTAGGGTATACTAAACAGAATAAAGAAAGCCAGGTAACTAAAACACACACCACTAGTGACCACAGAATCATATTTAGGTCAAACTTTAAATATTTGCTCATAAAAAACCCCAAAAAACTAAAGGTCTCAGAGCTGCATTTTTACCAGTGGAATCTGTGGCATTATCACCTCCCCTTTACTATATCTATCTAGGTCAAAAGTGAACTAGGCTTTATTTCAAGTTTGTGAAGCTAATTCATTGTTCATCACAAGCTGCCTGCTAAGAAAACTCATCCCAGAATTAATCTGACTGCATTTAAAGCCAGTTTTATTAAAAATTCTTAAAAATCCAGTTGCTCAGTTATAGTCAGTATGGCAGACATCTGACTTCATTCATTACCAATTACTCTAATTAGTTTCACATAGAGGTACTGTTCTAAACTGCAGCTAAAGACATTTATGACTGGGTGTGGGGGAGAAAACACTATACAATAGGGGGAAAATTAAAAACACGTTCCTTAATTTAGTAAAACCTAAGGGAGGCAATTTACTGAGTCAAAAGAATAATTCCACATTCAAAGTTTACTTTATACTTTATGAGGAATAATTTCTTATATTAGATAAGCTTCCTTCATGTAAATGAAAATAAGAGTCTGCATTAAGTGAAGACATTATTTAAAGGGAAAACAACACACCCAAGAAGAAAAAAAATCCCAATCCTGAATTCTGTATTTCTATCAATGGGATTTTTTTACACCTGAAATCTCTTCTGGGCTGGGATTGCATAATGCTGCTCTTGCCAGTTTTCCTTTACCATACTGAGGTCTGGCAGAGCTGAGGTAACAGGTAGGGAAAGGCACTCTCTTTTCATTAGAGAAGCAGTCTAGCAGCACGTATTAGCACAGGGTCTATTGTACATCAAGTTGCAAAATTATTCTGAGATCCAAGAGCCCCTGGCTGATGGCCCAGTAAGTACAGATTTTTCAAAGTAGATGAAAGTGACAGTCTCATTTAATACCAATTTTTTGTGCTAATAAAGACACGCAAGACCTGTCTTCACCAGTCACTTCTGAGTTTTTAATCAGTTTTTGGCCATCCCTGTGCATAACCTAGAGGAACCATTTCACACAACAGTGACCCCTGGAACCAGCAGTCGCTGGCAAAGGGCACTCAGGAACACAAAGAATTAGGCACCATACTGACAGCTAAGGGGCAGAAGATGCACTATTGATCCTTCTGTGGCTCCGAGTCAGCTGCCAGCATTCGGGAAGTGAACCACCACTGCCACCATCTCCCACATGCCTAAAGCTGCACTGCACTCAAGGGAGCACTTTCCAACAATAGACTAGGATCCTCAGCCTTCAAACAGTCCAAGATACAGAAAGATTGTCAGTGGCTGTTTACAGTCCTACATTGTACAACGCCCCCCTCCTCCCCCGCTTCCATCCCTCCCTAAGTTGCTCAATTCCTTGTCCTCATTCCACTCTCACTTATTTCAGAACTTCTGTGTTTGACCTGGAGCCTCTCAGCCTAATCAACCCTCTTCCCAGGGGCATTTGTGTTTCAGTTTTTAAACTATAGGACACAAGCTACATTCCAAAAATTGCCTAAATGGGGAAATGTCCTTACAACTCACAGAACGGATGATACATCCATCAGTCATGGTACCACCTGCATGTTTAATCTCCTTCTACACACTTTGTATTCAAAATAGTACAAAGGGACTACAGGCAATGTGATTTCATAGAGTGAAAGGTCAACAGCATTCATACAAGATCTGTATCAAAACACTGTATTTTATTTGCCCCTAAAGATTCTCTTTTCCTTGTATTGTATTTAACAGTCACAAAGGCACTAAATTAAATTTTTAAAAAAGAGGTATTTCTGTGTTCAAAAGTCAGATTTTACTAAAAACAGAGGCAGGTACGAAAATATTAAGTTTTCTGATATTCTCCCCCAATTTTTCTTTTGTTTAGTATATAGCTCATAACTTGGGTTTAAAAGGCTGCAGGCTTCTATTAAAAGGAAAGTTTAGCAGCCTGTAACAACAGGAGCTTCCCATCAGCAGATGACAATAAAGACTACAGAAGAAGGATTTTATTGCTGCCTGATCACTGCAATGACAGCACAGAAGCAGGGCAATTGCCACTTGCTGTTTTGCTTTTTTTTAAAGGAAATTTTTCATATAAAGAGTAACTATACAGTTCACCCCTTATGACTTTTTCTTTAGGCAAAGAGAAAACACAGCCAAGGGAAAATCATAAAATAAATTCTCCCTCAGCAGAGCAGCTCTTTTCTTTTTTTTTTTTTTTCTTTTTTCCCCCAAAACCTTAGATCCCTTGGAGTACTGGGCTAGCCCTCACTTTGCAAGGGAATGTTTCTTCACTGGTTATTTCTCAAAAGATTCAATTCTGCCCCCTCCCCCCCCGCAAAAGACAATTAAAGTCCTCAGCAAATTTAATACTTTCCAGAAGGAAGTAACTTCTGGGACTACTGTAAAGAATTCCAGACCTGTCTTCCACAGTGGAGTGACCAGAGAACACGGAGGCAAATGAAAATATATGGAATATACCATAGCCCAAGGAAATAAGAACAACTGTATTATTACATACAAGGTGTTAACTGCTGACTTGCAGTTTCAGAGCTGCACCACAGTGTTACAATAAATGCAGCAATGGGCTGCTTCCTTCATAGAAATCTCAGCATTTCAAGGTTTGATTAAGAAATGGAAGTATTGCCAGGAGCTAAGCTGAGAAGACAGAACCTCAGTCCGTGAGAACTGAAAGGTCTCCTGCAAGTATTCTGCAGCATGCTGTACATAGAATGGAGGGATATGTTTAAATACATACATTTGTTGCCTAGATTCTTCACTGGAAGTACCCCAAAAATGTAACTATCCATTAAAAGAGCTGAAACAAATACTGCACCTTATAATCTCCCTTACTTCCTTCTTAAACAAAAAGAATTTTCTAAAATGCATTTGCTGCACTTTAACTAAGAAATTCTCTTTTTCTCCAAACAAAACTGAAGGAACATTAAGTTGTGTCAGAGAGACAATATCAAAGAAACTCACAAACACCAAACATACCATATGTCTCACTGTAAAGTGAGAGTATCTGTGAACAAGCTCATCAGATTTGTGAGGCACGTGCCAAAACCCTGAAAGAAATTGCTGCAGTTCCCTGTTGGAAGCTGAGAGTTATTGACCAATCCAGACTTGGAGATCTTCCATCTTGTTAAAGGTGCTAATGATTCATGTATGCAATTTTTGAAGAAAGAAATGGTCTTCAGTGGTGAGTTTGATTTTTCTGTCAAGAAGTCAAACTACACTTGAAATTGTGCAGTGCTGTTATCTTAGTGAACGTGGGGAGACACTTCAGAGAAAAATTATAATTCAGTATATTCCCTAAACAACTTGCCTTCAAAAAGACAAAGATACATATGAGGTTTCTGCCTTCTGTACACCCTACTTGTTAGACCAAGTACTTTCGTTAATGTGTTCACCATCACAGTGCCATAACACCGGAAGCACCTATAAAAAAAGCACTTGCAAAGTTTAACACTATCAAAGTTTAACAATGCCAAAAGCCTTTCCAGCCAGGTAGGCAAGGGGTCACTTGTGTCAGGTGATCCTGTATTTATGTATTTTGTACACAAAGCCACGGAAAAGTTGTGTTGCAGTACATTTGTCTGTCACATTTCCTGTCATGATGGAAGAATAAATAGCTTGGAAACGTGTTTTCTGTTTGTTTACAAAAGTTTCCATTAGAACCAGGGAAAGCAGAGAGGGAGAGGGTTGTGTCTCGTGTGGGGAAATTCAGTGTTGTTAAGCAAACACAGGAGGATAAGAACTTCTTGCCCCTGTATGTATCATGACCTACATTTTAAAAAGATTTTCTTCATTATCATTCATTTTCTGGAGTTTCTAGTTAAGTCACTCAATCAATAAAGCTTTCAAAAAGACATACTTAAAGTGGAGAAGATCAAAAAGGAAAATAGAGTATATTACTGGGTGAGGGTAGGGGAAGAGTGAGAAGCAAAAAACTCATCTCTCTGGGCTGGGATTCAGAATAAGTGGATAATCTCAGATATGTCTCTGGTTTCCAACACTACAGCTGAAAATTCTCTGTTAGTGTCCTGTCCTAAATCTCAATCCTGACAGCACACAGGAAAACCTAACATGAGCAGCAGTCATTGTCAGGAACAATGGATCAGTTAGATCAGTTTAGTCAAGATAAAGTAGTCTCAAAGTATTACTTTCTGTTTAAAGTAGAACTACTTTTCAAGAAACAGTTACACATAGAATACCTTGTGAATTGCAGAAACATGAAAAAATCAAGAAAGATAAATCAGGTTTGCTGCGAAAATTCCTCTTGCAAATCTGATAGGTGGTTGGTCTAGGCAAACTCTATTTAAAGAAAACAAAATGCATAGAAGATATGCTTTGATCTCAGATCCCCTAACTGGGCATAAATAAAATATGTAAATCATTGCCATGAAGAGAATACACAGCAAGTTAATCCTGTTCAAAGATCATAAATGTGTAGTAAAAGGAAAATATATTCCTCAAAGAAAGATTTTCTAAATTAACTTTGACAGTAAGCCAAAGTTTAAATCAGGAAGTATTTAATCATGTATTGGACATGCTGCATTTTTCCTGGGATTTTTGTTTCTTTTTTCTAAACCATACTTCATTGTGTAGCTGTGTCCCGGACAGAGTAAAAGCCTTTTTCATGGTAAAGACACAGAAAATTGCAGAGTTATGCTTGATGCAACAGCTATACTGACTGCTAAATTCCAAAAGCCTCTTTACTCCACTTACCCGACCCACCAAATTTATTAGTTCTACATCTGTGCCACAAAACTTCCTTCAGACCTGAAGTGACATTATCACGTTATAAACTCACCAACACAGAGGGACAGTCACAGCATAAGACTAAGAACAAAACAACATACTTACATGGAACCCTGGTGCTACCAAAAAACTACAGCAAGAAACAATGATGCTTCAACCTGCCCTTCCCAGAATGGCGTGCTACTGTAATGAAACCCCAACATTCAAACTCCTGGCAGAATTTTTAAGTAAACCAGGTACACAGTAGTTTTCCAAATGAAGTGCTGGAGGCACAGCCAGAACACCATTAAACCTAAACTGAGTGAATCCACACAGACACATCTTTGGTTTGCCATAAGAAATTCTTGAGTACAACCGGTTGTTAGCATGATTGTGCCACTCCTGAGGAAACACACCACAAATTGTTCAGCCCCTGACTATGAGCAGCAGGACAGGGGGATGCAAGTGCACTGCAGGCTAGGCAGCAACCACAGAGTTGTTCTCTCAGTGTACACACACACACTGAGCAAAACAATTGCAGAGAAATTGCAATTAGCAGGGTTTTTTCCAAATTAAAAAAAAAAAAAAAACAAACAAACTGAAAGCATTTCAGTGGGAAAAAAAAAATTAAAAAGAAAGGGAAAAAATACTAAATTAGTTGGTCATCTTGGTACTTTTCATGATAATGTGAATGGCACCTGTGGGTTTATTTTTCAGCCGTAGCTCTGCTAAGCAAATGGGAAAAAGTTTGTTTTAAATTCACACATTTAAGTGAAAAATACAGTGCCAGTTTGGACTTCTTCACAGGAAAGAGGCATTGCAAGATTTCGAGTCCAAGACACCCTTCTGTTTGCTTTTGAAAGGGAATTTCCAGCCAGATGAATAGGCTAGGGATGCACAAGATGAGGCTGTTTCAAAGAAATCACACAATCTAATTAACTGCCCTGCCGGCAAAGGCTCCGACATCTCCATGCCTCAAGCCAGTTACCCAGGGAAACCACAGCCCCACAGAGTCATTGAGCTTGGAAAAGACCTCCAAGATCATTGAGTCCTGCCAGTTCCCCAGCACTGCCACGTTCACCACTAAACCATGTCCCCATGGTCACATCCACATGGTTTTGAACCCTTCCAGGGATGGTGATACCTTATTTCAAACATTGCTGTGCCTGACTTTACCCCAACAGTTTGCTAAGTGCCACCAGCATACAGTACAGGTTAAGTCCAGCTGCTAATTACTGCTCAAACGAGCTCTGTTGCACCCCAATCATTTGTGGGAGACCAAACTTCCACACCTGTTTGACACATTCAGCTGATGCAGCACAAACCTCTCAGATCTAGTGCTATTCCCTCTGATTTCTTCCAAAGATGAATAAGACTTGCATATCCTGAAGCTTAAGAACACATAAGCCACAGGCATTTAATTAAAGTCAGAAAGAAAGAAAGGAAGAGAAGATAGAAGAAGAAAAGAAAGGAAAAGAGAAGAAAAGAGAGAGAAAGGAGAGGAAAAGAGGGTGATGGAGGGGGAAGGAGGACGGCAGGGGATAGAGAGAGGAAAGAAAAACTGGAGAATGTTCTGGATGTCCCAGCACTCCCCACCTCCTGCTCCTCAGCTGCTCTCCTACCTTGCTTGGGAAAGGCTGGAGAAACTGCAGAGGCTTCAGCAAATGGAATACACCAGATCAAAGCTGGGAAAAGCTATAGTCCCTCTTTCCCAGTGCCTGTTCCTCTCACTGCCTCAGCTTCCCCTCATGCCCAGGAGCAAACACCCTGCTCTTCAGGACACCTGCTGAGCTCCTGCTGATTCCGCCTTTGAAAGCTTTTCCATCTATCCAGCTTCAGATAAATGCCCAGAGAAAGAGACACTAAGACAAAAGGATAAGAAAAATAACAAGCTTCTTTTTAGTAGGAAAGGAGTGTACTGAGTCACACTGACATCCTTCATAGGAATACAGCTCTTCTGGGGAAACTCCTCTGTTAAGAGGCTTCATCCAGGGAATTGAAATATTTCCAATAAGCTTTGAAGTGGTATTTGTTAATGCTAAGCAGGTGGAAGCAGACAATCCATGGAACTGTCCTTTGCTAGGCTTTGGGGCTCTGAGGGATTCTTGAACACCACACATTATCTGCAATGAAACTTAGAAAACCCCCTCAGAGTAGGAGTCAAAATTCTCAAAAAACAAGAAAAGCACCTTAAGAAAGTTATCTGGAATTAGGGGCTTCCCTATGCCAAATAAGATACTTGTAAAGGCCTTCAATTCAGAAACTAATAACTGGCAAAGTATTGGCTGTTTTGAAAGATTCTATTTAATCAGGCAAAGCACCTCATCTATGAGGAGTATCTTTGGATAAGCACAGGAGCTACCGAAATCTGATGATTTCATGTAAAGCGAAACACATCATACAGGTTTGCTTCTAGCATTTTTCAAGAGGAAAAAATTATGCAGCAAAACCAGACAAATACGTGCAGTGGCTAAAAATGAACACAGATGAAAATTCTGTTCTCAAGAAATAATGTAACTAGGAAAAAGTTTAATACAACCATGCATCCATTTAGAGCATAAGTCTGAAGAGATAATTGATGTTTTTGTTTCAATAGACAAGGAGCAACCAAGATCCTTCACAATAGTGAAGGATTTAGGCAAATATTTATCTAATCTACTTTTCTAAAGTTACCATAATTTTAAATGTTATAAGTTGAGATTAAGCCATATTTTAAAAAGAATAATTTCTACTAAAGATACATTTCTAAGACATGTCCACATAGCAAACAAGCTTAGAAACTTGGCAGACTAAAATGAGAAAGCCTCACTTTAACACACCTGAGTCAATCTAGGCAGCTGCAGTAAGAACAATAGGGAAGTGCTTTTTTTTTTTTTACACCAGGACACACAAAGTTGGCGCCTAGAAGTTTTCTGTATTTTGATGGTAGGACAAAAATTGAGCTCAGTAGTTGACCAGCAGAGATGGCTCTGCCATTCGTACAAGGAGATAAGAAGTACCATGTTGCTTTCTTAAAGGCCAGTGCTACAGGACCACAAATTGCCCCGAGACTGGGAGTGGGTTTATACAGACATTGTTCTTTTGGTGAATACCCTTGATCTCTTCTCAGAGAGATGAAAAGATTTTTCATCTGGCAGATGCTGCTTTTGACTAAAAAGGGCTTTCCTATATACTGAAATATAGGCCAACGTAGTTAACGTTTTAAATCTGGAAATGCTGGACAAGACAAAGAAATAAGAAACAAGGATCCATAAACAACTTTTCCTGTCCAGTATTTTTCTCATTTCCACTGAATTAAAGCCAATTCTGCCTAGTCCTTTCCCACCTCTGGGAGACTCATTCCATCATCCCCTTGCTGCAGAGTCCTAACTTGCTATTGCAAATCATTCAAATCCCTCGTGGACTCCAGAATGGTCTTTCCCTGACTGTGCTGAGTGGATCCCCAAGGAAAGAGAAAATACCCTCCACTGCTCCTCCCCATGGGTTTTCTATGCTTCAGCCACCTCTTAGCAGAACTTAGGGTATTATAGGAACGTGCAAGTAAAATCACCCTTCAGAGCTGGCATTAGCTGAAACTGAGATAAACAACCCGACACAGAAACTTGGTGCGGGCTGATGGCAATAGAGACGCAGACCTAAAACAGGCATAATTATAGTTAGCTAGAGAAGGATATGATTTGTAATCTGAACATATACCTGGGAGAGACTTGGAGCTGGCAGGCACACCCTCTAGAACATTACATTAAAATACATGAAATTAGGTCCAGAGCTGATTTAAAGACAACATAACTGCCCAGTCTCACATAAAATATAGATGTATAGATTATGATTTCCAGGAATACTTCTAAGAAAATTAATTTTTGCTCTTAAAACAGAGCACCCAGGACAGAACATTTCCAGCCTGTTTAAACAATTTGAAGTGACTCAGGAAAGCAGAGGCTCATTGCATAAATAGAAAAAAATACAAGCTAAGTGGAAGTGCTGGTGGTAGCACAAGAAAAATTAACCCCCTAAGCAAAGGAAGTAGAGATTTGTTTCTGTATGTTTGGAAAAAACAAACAAAGCTAGTTCTGCACATCTTCATTCTCGATCTCACTTTCATGAGATTCTTTTCTAGGGATACTTGGCCAAGCATGCAATTGTATAGACTTGTTTTCACTAAGCATACTGTATCTGGAATGAACATCTCTGGCAATAGACTAGAACTTAATGGAAATGGATTTAAGGAATGTTTAATGTCATATGAGTAACATCACTGCAAGCCCTCATTAATATGAGTTCCCAGATGACCGCCATATAGAAATTAATATAGAACTTAAACTGCAGAATTAATTCATGACAAGCTTACATTTTTTTTCACCAGGAAACGAGAAATAAGAATACCTGGATTATAATGAACTGATGTCAGAGTTGTTGGTTACTTGCAGGTAGATAAAGCAAAACTAACATAACCCTGCTTCTTGAAAGTGCTGCTGAGCACATCACAAAGGGGAAAGCACAGCTCTAAAGGGTTTTGTGCCAGGCTGAGCCCTGCAGGGCTGTGGGGTCTGAAGCCAGGATGAAGGCTAGATTTCACAGAAATATGTTGTTTTATCTCCTGGCCACTTGAAATGTTGAATTCATGGGGCATAGAGGCAGGTGGGTTTGTCAGAATACAAAGCCTGTGCTAGCCAAGGAGGACTAGGGAACACAGCACAAGCCACCTTCATGCACTCTTGTCCATACGTGGGCTGAAGATTTCAATTTACTGTGCATGAACTCAAAATAACTTTGTTAAAGTAACTCAAAATCAGGTTTTAAATAAATAAATGAGCAAGTCACTGATGGCCAAAGATGGCTTTCTGTAGGTGGAAATTGAATAATTGTTGGCATCTTCTGTCAAAAACTTTACAAAGACTCATCAAAGAGATCACTTTGTTCTAGTGCTAAACAGAAGGATGAGAGAAGAAAGAGTGGATTTCAGCATATCGTGACAGAACTCAGCAGGAACGTCTGCAGGAAGAGCTACAAAGCATATATCATTTGAAGCAGTGAACTTTAATAGGAATTTCATTTTACACATGAATGTACCCTGTGTGATAATCTCCAGTCTGTTTATTCATCAGCTGGAACTCAGGATGTGAATGTGAAGGTGACAGGAGCAGTGAGTTTTATGTTCCTGAATTGTTAGAAAAGGTATTAACCTTTTAATGGTTCTTCATTCAAACCCGACTTTCTCAGTGAAAAGTAAACCAATCTATTTTATTTTCTCTGTGATATTAAGCATGAAAGGAAATCCTAGTTCATAGCTGGAGAAACAGTGAATAGGAAAGATTTTATGCAATTTACATCAGTTCAGGAGTCATCTAAGTGACACACAAACAGCGGGATCATCAATGTAGCAAAACAAACCCATATACAATGATTGAAAATTTAGCCCAAAGGCCTTTCTATTGGTCCTGATCCAGACAAACATCTTCAAAAAGCATCTTTTTTCGAAGTATCTGGGATAGCCTAATTCCAATCGTAAGTAAATGTACTGTGAATTTTTTTAATGTGATTTACTAGGGGGTTGGACAGGCTCAGAGAACTGATAATGGATGTTATGGAGAAAAACTGTGTGAATTTCTTTTAAATGAAGGGCAAAGCATGGATTTGTCATTCCTTCTGATTTCAGTTTCCTGGGATGTGAACCACAGGTAGTTTAAAAACAGAAAATCATTGTGCATAATCCACATCAGATAAATTTTTTTTCAATACTTAATTTTAAACCAAAACAGGTAAACAGAAATAGAAAACAGGTAAATAACCCTTGAAAATTATTTCTAAGAGCTACATAACATCCAAATATGAGTTTCACTACCCAGAGAAATATCCTAGCAGGCATAGCAAGAAACTTTTTTCCTGTCCTCTACAGCCATTTAACAGGAATAATACATTTCTTTCTGCAGACTATTTATCCAGACAAAGAATTAAATAGATTATCTATCCAGGGCTTTTCCTGGAGCTTGTGTTTTCACTGGACTAGTAACATAAAAATTAAGACTCATATCCTTGTATTGCTTGGACTCAATGATCTTAAGGATCTTTTCTAATCTATATGATTCTGTAATTCTATCTCCTTGGTGGTTAGGTCTCAGCATTTTCTTCCAGACTGTGGATATTTAAAAAGATTTGAAGATGTGTGTGCCTTGTTTGTGGCCGTGCACTGACTGTGCAGCAGGGCTGAGCCCAGAATTTACTGGGATGCCACAGCACTTCCCAGCCTTACAAGCGAGATTCTCGTTGCAACTGACCTGACTTCAGCGCAGTTCGGACAGAATTTCAGCTGGCCAGGTCACAGGTTATGCTCACTGATGTCAGTGAACAGAATCAAAGCAGCCTTCCCATTCTTCCCTGTGTGATTAATGGAAGTACAGGCCCCTCATCCAGCACTTACACGACACCCACAAAGGGAAATCAAATAACAACTTGATTTCCCTACAGTGCAGGAAGACCTTGTCTCTTTTACTCTTTTAGATATTAATTAACATTTCTTCTCTTAAAAACTGCTCTGTAGATCTTGGGAGTAGCAAAGGATGTCACGTTATGTATCAGTTGCTATGGTAACTAATCCTTTCTAAAGGGAAGAAACAGAACAAATTTGTAGGACTCCATATCTTACTATGAACAAAGGTTGTCACTAAATAGTCTTTATTTTGCAACCCATTGCTTTCTTTTGTTTTACTCTTGTTTATAAATTATCACAACTGATTTAGTTAGATTTAGACTATGGATTCTTTTTCTTACAGTCTGAATATTTCTGCCACAGAGTGGCAGAAAAACAACTTCATTCCAGATCTTGGATTGATTCTTTAAAAATTTATTTGTGTGAAGGTGTAATATTACTGAGCATTCTTGCACAGACATCTTTTGGGTTGGAAATGGTTACATTTCCCAGAAAAATTATACATAGTAAAGAACTTCAGGCAAATTTTAACATCTTTCTCTATTTCTGTTTCTCTGTCCTGAGGCGGAGAGGTTCAACAGGACTGGAAAGATCCTTCATGTCTCAGTTACTCTGATCCCACTGCAAGCCTACATCCTGCAGTGGGATGTCAGTCTACTCCTTTCACAATTAGTTTCTGAGATATCTTTTACAGAGGTCCCAGGACATCTGAAATTCCTTTTTCAAAGAAAAGTACAAGCATCAATTTCCTAAGAGAGAAATTTCCTTCTACCTGATCTCCATCAGTCAGTAGCCTCTAGGACTTCTGCCCAGATAGGTGGTAGTAATAGTCGTCATAAAACGCCCCCCCACACACCAAAA
>VWZT01010452.1:92697-122338 GCA_013397055.1 Pachycephala philippinensis | reverse complement strand
AAAAAAAAAAAAATTACTACTTTGTGGGTGTATCTTTATCCCAGTGTGAGACAAACAGAGCAGTTTGGGAATGCTGCTCTCGAGACCTTCTGGCAGCAGAGCTACTGCAAGGGGCATCCCTGAGCCCAGAGATAGTACAAATACTCTGACAGAGACAGGGCCATTCCCAAGGGTGAAATAGGAGAAAATGTGATGGTGGTGGGTAGGAGTGAAGAGAATATCTTACTAAAAAAGCTCCCTAAATCATGTCAAAAGATTTCTCATTTGCTTTTCTCGGCCCTTCCTTTCTCTCTCCTCATCACTGCTGTCCTCCACAACAAGACAAGAATCGTGAAGGAAACAACCTAATTCAAAGAGTTGTGTAACAAAAATATGCTTCATATTGTTCAGACATACAGGGGAAAAAGCAAACACTTTAGAAATTTTATTAATTGGCTTTCTTATCAATGTACTGGCAAAGAAAGCTTGTACTTTACGAGGCTTAAAAACACAGAATAAAGTAGTTTCTGCACTCTGCAGACATTTAATAAGTGGCTCCACTTGGCATAGCTTTGAGCAATGGATTTACTTTATCAGATTTACCAAATTACTCATCTGCCTCCAGCAGTCACAGACAGGAGGGAAACGTAGCTCAGCTCTAGCAATACTTTCTTTCAAATGGTAGCAAGTCAGAAGTAGAATATTGCAAGGGACAGGAAATTCCTTAACCCTTCTGGTTGCTGACCCTAAGAACTGGAAACAAGCACAGAAAAATGAGGACCTAAAGAATTCTGTGGAATGCATCATTAAATTTCTAGATTTAGAACAAATTATAGAAAAAAACAAGTGTTTATTTCAGAAAACACTTCCATGATCACGACTTCTTTTCCAGTATCTATATCAAGAGCTAGATGAAATAATTTTTCCCTTAGCTAAAATCCTCCATATCCCAAGAGACACTGCAATGAAGATCAGATTTCTCTAGAGAAGCTCTAATTCTTCCTTATGGAAGAGAAAAAACTATCATAAAAAGTATTTTTTTTTTTAATGTTTGAAAGCTGCAGTGTCAGCAGAGCAGCTGCAAGGGGAAAAGAAAACCAGGTAGAAACTAGCCTTGAAGTGTGTTTGACAGGAAATCACCTAAAAGCTGTAGATCACTGAAAAAGTGGCACAGACAGACCTTAAGGGAAAGGAGAGAGCTGCAAAAAGTTCTAGAAGTTTTGAGGGTTATTTGAGACCAGCTAATTACACAGCTGAGGGAGCTGAGCTCAGGCAAGGCAGGGGACAGGAACAGAGCAGCTTGATCTAGGTCACAGAACTGCCACGGCTCAGGTTTTTCTGTCTGAGGAGCTTTTATAGCTCCCATCTGCATAGTATCTAAGAGCCTTACACTACTTTAATGGGTTTATTCTCAAAATGAACCTGTGAGGCAGGAAAGCACTAATTTTGTCATTTTACTGATAGTACACTAGAACTGGAGACTGTAGGGAAGATCCTTAGTTGGCACAAATTGTCAAAGCTCTGTAAAAACCAAGTGTCCACTAGCTGTCTAGTAAGGGGAGTGGAACATAGATTATTTAAACCACCTGAGCTTTTTTCCCCTACATGATTTGTGCAAGATCACACAGGCTCATGACAGTATTAGGAAATGAAACCAGTATTCTAAGGAACACCAACAACTGGCCCATCATTTTGTTTTTCATGTCTGATACAGGCATATGTATGTATGACTGAAGAAGAAACCTGAGCCTCAGGACTGTAAAATGCATGAGGGTGCACAGATTTAATCTACTTGGGCCATGGCACCTTTTTCTGGTCCTTTCTAATTCTCTAACAATTGTCGGGTCTGTCGGTTTGTTGGTTTGTTTGGGGCTTTTTTTGGTCTGAGTTTTTGGCGGGGGGGGCGGGGAGGGGTTTGAAGACTGTTATTCTACCAGCAGTAGAAAGTACCAGAACTCAGTGGAAGATGCTTGTTTCCCACGGAAATGAAGTTGGGAGATAAGTATAGAGAATTGAGGCTTTTTTTCCAAAATTAATAGTTCTTTTAAAAGTACTTTCACTGGCTTTATAGCAGCTTGAATTTCACAGTTGTGAAACATAAAATATTTTGTATATTTTTTTATACTTCAGCAGCAAGAGAATAAAACTAAACAATTCTCTTCCTGTGAGCTGCTGTGCATATCAACTGCTATTCTATGATCCATCTTATCTGTTGATGGTAGCATCAACATCTGGCAGCCTTGAACAACATCCATTACTTTTGAATTTTTCAGACAGAAAACTTGAAACAATGAGCAGGGATGACAGATGTCAGTCACTGCCTCTGACAGGTCAAATGCAAATTTCTGCTTGAATGGTTCAGGTTTTGCAGCATTTAAAGCAAAACAAGAATTATTACTACAGTATAAAATGAATTAAGGTGCACACACTAAATGCCAAAGACAGATATATATCCCAATAATATAAAATTACTGCCAGTCATACAAAGTACCAACTTGGGGCAGCACAGGGAGTGTATGACTGTCTGTCAAGGCAGGAGAAGATTTGTGCTCTTTGTTGGAAATAGTTTTACAACAGTCAAAAGAGAAATCTTGAACTTGGCAAAGAAGGTCTGCTCTGACTTTGATCCTATCAATCAAGAGTCCAGTAGGTCCTAACTCAAATAAGCTATATCTTATTTTCACCTTTGGACCAATATCAACCCTTTTTCCTTCTACCATTCTGAAGAATGATTGATTTATGCCTTTTTTTTAGGGCTATAAGAAATGATCTTCAGAAAGTTACTGATAGTTTCAGTGTTATTGACAATTGCCTCCCCAGAAAAATATCAAGGTGACAAATGCGTTTGAAAATGACTATTTTTAATGTTGGATGGTATGGCAGAAAACTAATTAAAGATGTCATTTATGTTTTATTTGTGCTAGGAATACACTGCCAGCACCTCACTAATGTAACACAATAGGCCAGATAAATTCTGCTCTCACACTGCACAGAACCCACAGTAAGTTCACTTGAAATGAAAGCTACAGCAGGAGAAAGCCAAAGTTGTGCAATCCACTGGTAAGCTGTCTCACTGCCCACAAGGACTGTCCTTTCTGGCAAACAGGTTTGAGTTTAAATCTCCATCTCCTATTCTTTCATACTCAAGCCAGGATTTAGAAAGGAGGAAACAGACATGGGATAAAAACACATCAGAAATAGGCAAGGCCAGCTGGGAGGAAGAAAAGGTGAGAAAAATGTAAGAGATTTTTCTACAACATTCATTCTAACTTCTCTGTCATCATCTTTATTTCAGTCCATCTTTACTCTTGTATCATACCTTAATTCTGTTGGTTATCACATTTATCTGAATGGGATCATTTGTAACATGTCAGACTCTATACCTCAGTTGTAAATTCCAGGAGCAAAAATCTGTAGACAGGTTTGGAGTGTATAATAAATCTATATATAAAGTATATATAACATATCTCCTAATTCTTGATAAATAAACCCCAGAAAATTACTGCTCTGGAGTTCTCTTGCTTAAGCAATATGAAAGTCAGTATTATTTTAACAAGAAAGAATAAAGAGAATGCACAAATCAATTTCTTAGGATCAAGGAAAGAAGCAAGAAGGAATCCTTTCTAAGGCCAGTTCAGAAGCTTCCTCCAAGACTTAGAAAAACAGTCACATGGATTAATGACAGTTTAAGGCTTTTTTCCCCTTTAATTTCTTACAGAGTTTAATAACAAGGCAATTCCTTGTAATGGGAGCAACCAATGGATTTGGAAAAACAGGTAAGCTTTCTGTCACAAACTCTTTTCATGTCTCTTCTGCTGCTTAAACCCACAGAATTCTCTTGTTTACATCTATTAAGCACCTTTCTTGCAGCCACTTTAGTACCACTTTTCTTTCCCTCGCAATCTCTATTGAGCACCAGTATGAATCCTGAATCCTGCAAACAGCACAAATCCTATAAATCCCAATTCTCACTCCCTAATGTGAAGTACCTCATCACCACCATCAGACAGATTTTTGCACACTATTTACCAGCATCAGAAGAGGAGATGCTAATAAGTTACACGGTACCCTTGAGTTGAAACACAACTAAGCTCATATGGTTTTGCTACCCCAGCCAGCTTTCCAGGATTATTTTGATAAGTATGCTTTGGTCCTTGTGGCCAGACAAGCTGGGATTTCACTTGTTGCCTTTTTTATTCCCTTTTTCCTTTTTTTTTTTTTTTGTCTCCACCATCTGTTTTGTGAATCCTTGAATTGATAATATAAAGGTCATTGTTTCAGCATACAAGGAATGGGATTTTGTTAATAAGGCAGAAGCTGGCAAGAATTAAATGAATATACACATTTTAATAAATGTATGCATGCATGCACTGCCAAAAATGGTTTGGACCATATAACTTTAAAGTATTTGATAAATGGCTGGGAGGGTTCTCGGAGGAAAGCTTTGAATAACTGGCCCTAAAGAAGAGCTTCTACTCAGATCTTGGGGTCCTGGTATGGATTCTTCCTGTTTAAAACAGACACAATTAAGCACATTCCTGATTTTTTTTTTTTTGTGTGTGTGTGTGTGTGTGTGTACATCTGCGTAGGAAAGACTGTTGCAACACTCTATCAGCAATATAGAGCAAATGTCCAGTTGAGATCTGACAGGAGAGGAACAGGATCTTAAAATTAAAACCTGAAACAAAGCAGGCCTCACTCAGGCTCGGAGAGATTGGTAGTCACCAGCACTGTATACTGGGATGCCCAAGAATTCTGTCCAGCTGTCAGGGCAGGGGGAACCACACAGTCCAGCCCGTGTCCCAGTGCTCCTGTGCACAGATGTAAAGTCCAGCTTCTGTTGAGAGGACAGGCAGGACAAAGGACGGCAGCTGTCAAATCCTTGCCACATCTCTGCAGCCCTTTGTAGGCTGCAACAATGTTCAGGTTTGGGATTTGCGTTTCTGAGAGCTTCTGGAGCAGACAGTGAGGAGTGTCTCCATCCTGTCCCACCTCTGGAGTCCTCAGGAGTCATCACAGCCCTTTGCCTCCAAGCCAGGTGCCTTATGAGACTGTGGGTGGATGTGCTGGAGTTCTGAAGGTGTGAGTTAACACTGACCCCAGTGGGTTAACAGCAGCCATTCTGAGAGCCTCCTCCCTGCTGTTTCTCCCCCTGGTGCTTCCACAGGCAGACATTGCCACCAGCTCCCCATTCACGCTGTCCCCAGCTTTCTGTGACAGTGCCCTGCCTCTGTCTTTTTGAGTGTGGCATGTACTGCTGCTGGGGGGAGCTGGCTAATGCTTAGAGTCAAGGATTACTTCAGGCAATGCTTTGCAGGATATGAACTTTGGTGAAGGACTGCTCATCCAGATCCTTGGGGTGTAAAACGAGATGGCAAAGCAATCCTGCAGAGCTTACAGGGTATAATGAAGCAGAGATCTGCACAGCTGGGATTTCACAAGACAGCCAGATGGAAGTGAACTACTTCTCCTCTGTGACTCTAGGAAGAATCTCACATGATATTACTTCTGGCAGTATTAAACAGTGGCTACTAACATCCGGTTTCTTTTTGCTTCATTCATTTTGAATTTCAGCAGCATCACTGTACTTTCTGGAAGAGAGACAAGGGAGGGAATCAAGGCACTGACATTCTAAGGTGGACACAGCAGAGTAGGACCTCTGCTTGGGTGTCAGGACAGAAGACTGAACTGCTGGTGTTATTTAACCAATTCTAAGATCAGGCAAGAGGAATATGGGCATTTGTGACTGTGATACCATAAGTATGTGTATAAACTATACTTACAAGGCTGTGGGTTCCCTGCTTGATGAGTCCCTCGGGTTTAGAATGGTAAGGGGGGCACACACATTCTTGATAATTCCCTTGAGTTCCTTGTGCTAGGATAATGTCTTCCTTCCTCCACTCAAAAAATAGTCTGAGAGCAAGTCAAATGAAAGAAAAGCTACATGGTATATCACATTTAGTAATTGATTTTAACAATTGTTTTCGAAATGTGATTATTTTAGAACTGAAAAAGCAACCTTTTTCCTATTGTATTGTGGTCATTACTTCTGGGCATTTATCATTGCCTTAATTGGACAATTGAAAAGTTAACTTTTAAACAGCATTTGTGATGTGAAAGTCAAAGCTCTAGGTAGATATTTCAATAAGGATTGATGGGGTTTTGTTTTACCAGCTTTACAGAATGCATACACCGTGCTACATGAAAATAAGGTCACATTTTATGATCCCCTACTCTGACACCTGAAAATAGCTAAGAATCAGTCAGAAGCTCAAGTGTTTCCAGTCACTGACTTTCCTACCACAGATAAAAGGCCAGGATGGGTTTTAGAAATACTTTCTTTCCATAATATATGGCATATTCCATCTAAATTAGGCACAGGACTTACAGGAGAAACATAAGGTAAAAAATCCCAAAGATCTCAATTAATAACATAAAATCCTAGGCACGCTTAATGAATATTCAAACATTTTCTATGCAACACAGTAGACTATGCATTTTTCTTGAGCAGGGATTTCCCTCCTCAGCCTCATTCTCTGTTTGCAGGTCAGACAAGTTAATGCATCCCCACATTAGCTCTGTGCAGCTCCCGCTGAGGGAAGGGCCCCTGTGGCACCATGGCTGTCTGTCACACTGAAGTGATTAGACAAAATCTTGCTTCCCCTGGCAGTGATGAGGCTCTGCCAGCCTGGTCCAGCTCCCCACTGACTGTTCCAGCCGAATCTGGGAATCCAGGATGCGCTGTCATCCCTGACAGCATCCATCAGGCACCGCCTGCCAGCTCAGAGCAGTTCTGACCCCAACACTGAGCCACCTTCTCCAGCTCCCCCCGCCTCGGCTGATTGCAAATGGGGACAACAGGAGGATCAAAGGATTGACCTCTCAAAACGGATTTTTTTTTCCTCTCTGCCTTTGCTATTCAGTATTCCTGAAATAATTTTCAAAAGCACTAACGTCAATCTGTTCCAACACAATGAAGTGCTCGCAGTCCCAAGTTCAGTTATGAAGACATGTACTCATTAAAATAAAGTGCTCCAGACGGTAACCCCAGTTCCAGCTGGGGAGGTCTGAGGTTATGAATTCTGATCTGTCAGCGATAAACAGGCAGTCAGATATTCACACATAAGAACAATTCTCACTGGTATCAGTGTGAAGCATATTGTGGGCAAAGGGCAACATTTAACTTTTTTTTTGGTAAAACTTCACAGTCAGTATCATGCCTCTGAACCCTTGGACACTTCATCAAACAGAAACTTCAGCTTAGGCAGAGTCCTTATGAGACACTGAAGTTTTAGAATGGGAAAGAGCAATGCAATCTGATGTAATCTTTGAGATACTTTGAAACTATAAGTACTAAAAAGGTATGCTTTTCTTCTTTTATCATTGCCCATCACAACTACTTCTGTTGCCATGCAAAAGCCTTTTTTTTTTTTTTTTTTTCTTTGGTAGCAGAACACTCTTTACAAGTCAGCAGCAGTTTATTGCTTTTATGTCTCAAGAATTTTTGGGACAGGCCCTCAGATTAGGTTGGGTCTTCACTCATATAAGTCAGGGAGAATTCACTAATTTCACTGTCTGCAGACTGATGAAGAGTACGTCTTCATACTCCACTATTTTTTTTTGTCCCCCAACATTTTGGTAAAGCATATTCAAAAAGTTTCTCTAAACTTCCAAAGAGTGGCAGGCAGTCCCATTAACATCACTGATTTTATTTGCCCTTCTGCATCTTTATCCATGTCTTTGAGAACTGACAGAGAACTTAATGTTGTAAAAAAGCGTTTGGTCTCTTATCATAAATGTGATAATCTCTCCTACATTCACTCAATAGGTAGAATTTCAAAGCTGAGATAAACAGATCTAACACCCCAGAGGACACATGATCTTGAAGTACATAACAGTAACAAATATTAATATAAGTAGAGGAGAAACCAAAAAGCTTCAGTGGAGACGTGTCCCGCTGTTGTCCACTACACCTGAAAGGTGTGAGTTACAACACAATAGACAGCAAAACACTTTTCCCCACAAGGTTCAATGTACTAGTGAGGGAATAACTCCAGAAATACATACAATTTAAATACACAGGGACAACACAAAATACACAAAACAATGTGGGACCTTTCCCATTCATAGTCCAGTAAAACCATCCAGAACAGTTAATAGTACAAAGGCAGAGCAGAGACAAGACCACAGCTGTACACAAGACACTCTTTGCTTTCCTACCATGATTTAAATACAAAAATAATACTGAAATATATATTTAAAAAAAAAAAAACCAACCAAACCACATTGTGGGCTGTCTGTATTCCTTCTAGTTACTTTAACATAAAAAAACTGTGAACAAACAACATAGTTTAGGTTTGAGCAGTGCAAAAGGGAAGAGTGGGTAATAAGAACACTTACTGGAGAAGGCTACTGAATGATTAATGATTAAACTTCAAACAGCAAATAGATAAGGGACAACATGCAGCATTAATGGATTTTCAAAATGCAGATACACAGTGGGCATGGTCTGCCCATGGATACACAGCCCAGATCATGGCTGCTTAAATGCCATGGAAGTCCAGACCAGAGCCAGATTAAAAGGAAATCCCTTCCAGACTTGCTGCAGTCATGAATACTCCTGGATCAGTCAGCCTGAATATGAAGTTGGGTAAAATAAAGGTACAACTAACCTGGACTTCAAATACAACCAATAATTAGATAAAGGACTTAATTTACGGAAAATTTCTCCCTGGAGCTCATGAGGAGTTGGGCTCTGGTGTCATCTTGTAACCAAGAAGGTTACAATAGTATATTTAAACAGAGAAATATTCCATAGAAGCTGAAACAATACTTAATTTGGCAGATTGACTGCACACTAGTTTTGAATTTGCACCAGACATCTAAAGATTATTGGGGTAGCTGCAAAAGTCAGATGAAACTTTCATTTAGCCCAGTATTTGGCATTTAACAATATCAACTCACAGAGGCTCAGAAGTATTTAAGCCTTGATGGAGCAATACCTTCCCTGCCTCTAAGCTTCCAGCAGTTCCCAAACTGACAGTTGCCTCAATGGTATCACAATTATCCAACTCTCCATCACTTATTTAATCATTTTGAACCGATCAAAACTTGCGGCATCTTAAAAAAATCAGTGGGTGTGGGTTTCTCAACTTAATTATGCATATAACAAAAAAGTTGCCTTCGTTCAATATCAGCTGTCCTCCTGATCATTTCATTTCATGTGCCTTATTTTATGTCCTTTGGACCGTGAATAATCATTCCCTCAAGACTTGCCCTGTGTCATTCAGGATGGTATAGACCTCTGTAACAGCCATTTGCACTCATTTAATTTCTAAGCTAGAGTCTTTGTTATTTCACTTCCTCCGCATACAGAAGGTATTCTGTACCATTAATTATTATTCTCTGTGTTCTTTTAGGTTATTATATCCTTTTCTAGAGTGAGGTGAGCAGACTTGTAGAATAAATTGAAATGTCAGATCCCCAAAACCACATGGAGCCGTATAGTATCCACATGGATGCTTCATTTCTTCTTTTTCAGTATTTCCTAACACCTTCACTTTCCTGCCCACCAACTGACCAAGCTAACATTTACAGGAAACTACAGATAAACTTATGATTCTCTTTCAATAATAGCATATTTAGAACTACCATGATATATATGAAGGTTTTTTGTTTATTTTTTTGTTTGCTTTCCCCTGTGTGCATGGCTTTGTATTGATCAATATCGAATTTCAGCTGCTCCTTGCCTGGCACTGTGAGATGGTAGAACAATGGTCTTTGCCATCCTCAGTTTTGATCCTGTCCATCATCAGTAAGCTTTCCATTCATCTCTTTTCCATCACACAAAACTATGTTAAATAGCAACCATTCTAGCATCTAATTTCATTGCAAAAATAGATCCTTTCTTCTGTTTTCTAACTTTAAAGTAGCTATCAGTTTCTGAGAATGCAGCTTTTTTTGTCCTGTGACAGGTTAGTTTCTTTTACAGCCATTGGCAAGATCCTTGTCAGACCCTTCAGTGTGTTTCAGGGATGGAAAATGCAGCTGGTGCAGAGCAGAGCTATGGAATTAATGAAGAGATATAAATTATTATAACACTATAGTGGGGGTCAAAATACCCAAGGATCATGCTAAAAGATGAGCTTATTACAATTAAGTATACCTTCTTATTAAAAAAAGTCTTGTAAAAGTGATTACTTAATCTGAAAGAAGCTGTGCTGAAAATTGAAACATGATTTAGACCAGAAATAGAGTGCAATATTTTTAAATGTCGAAAAGGAAATCAATCATTTAAACAAATAACCAGCAGCAGTGGTGGATTCTATAAAAGTATCTTTCCATTAAAATTATTTCTTGCAAGTTCTATGTTTTCTATTATGAAGAAAATTAGATTAGTCTGTTCTAATGGTCTTTTATGAGTTGAAGCTAGAGTCTACTTAATGATGTGCTGCTTTATTAATTCCTTTTTTGGTCCAGTTCCTGGAAAATGTACTAACAATCCACTTTTGTACCAGTGCAGCCTGGAAATCTTACACAGATATTAGTTTATTAAAAGTAGCAGTTAATAGTTTTCTCTCTCTAATCTCAGCTGAAGAAATGTGCTGAGATTAATAAGCACTCCCACTGTGGTATTTACAAACTCTGTGCCACTCTATTACATTGTTCTTATGTGAACACTTGGGCTTAAAATATTTAACTGTTACCAAACCTCCTCCTGGATCCTTTGTCCACATAACCTGTACAGCTGACATCCATAGGCAAAGTTAGTAGCTGGCCACTTCCTGATTTAAATTTCAAGCTAAAGCAGAGAGAGGTCCTCTGATGGATATGGAACACAGCAGCTGCTTAAAGGAGCAATAGATGTCTGCTCTCATCTCCTTGAGTGATGCTGATATAATGCCTTTATTCTCAAATTGCTGTGAGGATCTCCCACGTGGCCAAGGCAGCCGGCACAGGCAAGGAGAGGGTTTATTGCTTTCAGCCTTACGATTATACAATTATCTCTGTCTGATACACTGTTCCAGAATCATCTGAGCTGACAGCCATAAGTCTGTTCAATGCTCTATCAATTTATGTAATATTTCTTCCTGTAATCAAATGTCATATTTCTGATCTAGCCAACTTGGGCTTACATTTAGACCACTGGCTCCAGCTTTTCTATGAGCCATGTGATCTCAGTGTGTACAGAGAGAGATTGTCCTTGCACTGAGCTCCATAAACAAAGAGCAAATGTATTTATTTGGAGGGCATTTTTTTTCCTACATTCCTGAAATATGTGCCCAAGCACATCTCAAGCAATGATGCCTGTAATCTGTAGTTTCCTGCCTACACTGCTGACAGTTTAGAGATCAAATAACGACGTGTGAGAGGTGTACTGATCACTGCAGACCTGGTTATCTTACATTTCCAGAGATGTGCAGCAGACTCACACGCATCCACCACCACTCAACAGCTCATTAATCAGCAGCCTGCTGCTCCCGTGTCTTTGCTACTCCACACTGTCAGGAGCTGTGTTTACATGAGAGCTCTCAGGGAAGCTGTTCCTAGGAACGATACAAATACCTGTCTGGCTCCTTTCCTGGCTGTAGAATGTGCTCATTGACAAGAGCCCACACAGAGCTCTCTGGATAAATGGATGTCATTTCCCTCAAAACCAAGAAAAAAGTTGTACATGGAAAAGAACATAAACAGATCCCTCTCACCAGTTCACTTGGAGTTCAGCATGAGTACTCCAAAAGAAGGGAACAAAACACAGAGGGGCATTTCCAATGTTTCCTAAGATATATCCCTTTTTTTTTTTCTCTTTTTCCCAAACAAGAAGAAAAACAATTACTACTTATATTCAGAAAAAAAGTAAGCAGTCCAAGATCAAGTGTAAACTCAGTTAAACAGAGGAACCAGAAAATTTGCTTCTAAATTGGGCAAGAATGAATGTGCACCTCTCATGTCCTAGCTTTGAAAAATAGATGAGTTACTTGCTGGCTGCTGGCTGTTTGGTGAGCACTGTCTGGGACTTGCTTCTGCAGGCTGCAACTTGGGAAGAATAAAATGAGAAGTGGGAGGCTTTCCCAGGAATGTGTGGGGACAATATAAATGGGACTACAAAGCAAACACTCATGCAAAAAGAGGGAAGGGTGGGGAAGTGTGGTTTCCTTGACAAAGACTTAGTTATGATCCAAGGATTTAGCCTATTATGTTTACTGAAAACACTGTTCTCCATGAGGACTTTTTGTTAGTGAAGTATAGGCACAATGCTGAACTGAATTATGAACTGAAGAGACAACAATAATTAGCTCTAACTGAATGCAAGGAACAAGATCAGACACACCATCCATGAGCACAGAATAGGGGTCTCTCATTAAAATTTCTCTGCTAAATTTCTTTTGGGCATCTTATATTTTGGCGTTTCCCACTATGATTTGCCATTCTTTAAATAGTTATTTAAGAAAAACCCCAAAACACCTGTTTCCATAGAAAGCATCGAGACAAGTCTTTGTCCATACCTTCAAGAATGCTCCTACTGTGGGGTTATAAATCAGGGTACTACTAACTCAAGAACTCTGGAAAAACCCCACATTATGGTGAGAATGAAAAATCACAGAAGGAAGAGCTGTCAGCCACCATGCAGGACCTTCCTGAGAACGTGGGTCTGTTCCCAAACAACAGCACAGGGGCCTGCAAGATTACTTTCAGGAAAACAGCTATCCCACATGGAACACCTGACCTGCTGTTAACTCTTTCACTCTCAACGTTCTACTAAACTCTCAAGGAAAAGTTTTTCCATTATACAAAGTTCATTTGTGTGCATTAGACACGGTGCCATTGACTGAATTGCAGAAATTAGTTTCACTGTGGAAAGCTTCTGGTGCATCATCTATTTCGAGAGAAAGAAGATGTAGGATGTGGTGGGATGATGGAACAGTTGTGAAGATGTAAGAATTTCACTGTGAAAACCATTGTTGACCAAGCAATGTGACAGGGAGCCATATCCAGCCTGATGTTTATTTTTTTAAACAGCACCCATCTAGTTTGCACATTTGATTTCGTATTTCAGTTAAAAAAAAAAAAATCTTCTATTTTAGAGGTGGAAGAAAAGCAATTATTATCTTGCCTTGCTAAATCTCCCAGTGCATACATGAAAATACTTCAGCTGGTGACAGTTCATTTGTGAAATGTGGCACAGACAGGACGGTATCTATCCAAAGGAAATCAATTCTTTCACTCTGATAATTTTTTTTATGTATTATTTGTAGGACATCTGTGCTCAGAAATCTTAAATTAAGTCAAAGGTCTGCCATTTCAGATGCTGCAAGGTAGTACAAATAACAACCAAAAAAAACCCAGCAGACAAGCTTTTAGGATTCTTGTATGTGATGCAAGTTTTCAGACTAGTAATGGAAAACACTGGATTAACTCTCAGAGTAAACGGACAGAACTATCAGCTCTTATTCAAATTCAGTCCATGGATTATGATTTTTCTTTCACAATTACAATGTGATCGTTTTTCTAAGACATTTTAATCTCCTTCTTTCACTTCTTAGTTTAGATCATCGGCAGCTTTATCACTCAGTGCCTGCTGATGAAATAAGAATTAACACTATCTTTGGATGCTTGATGTTAAATTAACAACATTCCCAATGTACTCCTGCAGGAAACACCAACAAAGTATCACAATCTGATTGCCCAGCTAATTGTTTGCTTCTCATTTGTCCTTTTGACTAGTGACCAAAGCACTGTTTGGACTGTTTATCTTGTATTTCCTACAAATGAATGCGTAGCCTCAGTATTTTCTCTCCTCTTTGGTCAATAACAATGAAACACACAAAGCCCACCAGATAATCCTGTGCATTTGCCTATATCCACAAAATCTGCTCCAAAAATCCTGAGAGCCATTTCAGGCTTGTGCCTCGCAACTGTGTTCTTCTTGCGGGAAAATTTCTCCTCAATTCTACATTCTTATAATCTTTCCACAGTTGTGTATGGACACGCAGAACACACAAAAAAGTGCACATGCTTTTTTTAAAATCACATATATAGCACCTCTGAGATTTTTAGTTATAACTAGGTGCTCTTTTCAGTCTGAAGTCCAGCCACCACAAACCCCAGTTATGGAGGAAATGAGGGAAGGAGTTTAAGCAGCTCATCACACTGGTTCTTATTATCTGGAGAGTGCAAATTCCATGTTAAGAAAAGGAGTCACAAGGAAGGAACAAGCAGTGACGCAGAGATGCAGCTGAGGGCAGGAGAAATTCACTGACTTCCCAGTGCAGGAGGGAATATCACCTTTATCCTGTCTTGCCTGCTGTGCCAGATTGGTTAATTTAGTTTTCCACTGCCCTGCTTTTAGGAGATGGAAAAGGCCACACAAATTCAACATGGATTGCTGAAACAGAACATCTATTTTTTGACAAGTTACTCAAAAGATTATAATTCCAAGAGGAAATTTTAAACTAAGAATGCAGTCTGTCCTGAATATTATTGTCCAAAATGTGAATTAATGGCTGCATTTGGAACACATATCTACAAAGGACATCAGTTTGTCTGGCACTGATGCGAGGGAAACGAGAACCTTGACTTCCCTTGGTAGCATCCCAAAGTGTGAATGTACTGCCAGTGAATGTCCTCGTAGGTCCCTGTCTTTGTTATCAAGCTCTGCAACACCTTTGAGGTGATTGTCACTGATAAATATTGGTCAGGTAACATCTGGCAATGCAGTTGCCTGATTTTAACACAGTACACAAAATTCAGCATAGACATGTACCATGTATTTTCTTGAGACAGTGTTAAGCAAACAAAAGAATACTAAATAGAAATATTTTTGTTTTGATGCTTTTAAATTCATTGTTGGGTAATGTGATGCAGCCATGTTGTGGCACATATGCTTCAAACAAAAACCCTCAAATCCCTCAAAAAGGCAGAGGATTGCAGAGCATCCCAAATTATCATCCCATGACTCTCAGTGCAACGTGTTATAACAGAATATGCAGTTTAGGCAGCAGAATGCTATTTTCAGCAGGCTTGATCAAAAGTCATGAAGCTTCATTTCAACATGACACATCATCTGTCAGTTCAAAAAAGAGAATGAATGATAATCTTTGTTTAAAAACTGCCAAGGAGTGATTCAACATTCATCAACTCCCTCCATTCTCATTAGCAAAATCTAAATATCCAATTTAGCAACCTTTCACTTTTCGTTTTTAGATGATGATGTGTTACCAAACTCATTTTACAGAGAATAATTGGTAATAATACTCCCCTTCTTTCTGTGAAATCCTGAGATGTTTCATGAAATAATTTCCATTTCATGTGGAAAATTTTCCCTTCTGCAGTACCTGTGAATCAACCCAGTTGTCTGCCTGTTTGAAAAATCATTACTCTCTAGTGCAAACCATCTCTTAGATGCTTTCATTACTTCTGAAAGCCTTACCTCCTGATGGATGGAGTGTAATTGAGCACAGATGCTATTTGCTGTGAATAGGCAATCCAAACTTCCAAACAATTGCACAGCATTGAGTTCCTCTGAGTGCACAAATAAGCTTCTTATTGTTTTTAATTTTTATCCACTGGGCTTGAAAATCGTAGCCACATGAAAACGTTACCTGAATTAGAAAAGCAGAGAAAGCACCGAATGTCCTGGATGCAAAGACGTGATGGTCTTGATCTCACCTGCTTTGAAAAGGTAAGAACTCCTGCAGAATTTTTTGGGGTTTGGAATGGACCTTCTGTGAGGTACAGAAACAAGATCCACTTTGTGTACACTTGGCATGAGTTCTCTAAACAGAAACTAATTAAAATTTTGACATTTTAGAGTGGTAGTTGGTATTTAAACAGAAATATTTCCAGAGATCATTGCACTTGATATTGAACAATGCAATTACTGACATCAGAAATATGTCATTTCCATTGAGTGGATTAGTGTGCTCGGAGCGATGCATGAGGCATATCAGCAGTACTAAAGAGCAAAGGAAAAACCAAACCATGTAAGAAAATTCTGTAAATATCAAATACATTCAAAAGGATGACCTTTTATGGACATCCAATAACTTAGATACTTATTCTAAGTTTATCTGAAACAACAAGAAATCAAGTTTGGAAGGAAGTAAGCCTGAGGGCAGGATTCTTCTTGGCATTTCAGAACTCAGTTTTTTCTTCTCCTAGAGAACAGAGAGTGCTCTCTGTTTAATTTGCATCCCACCAGAAATTTCCTGCACTTTTCAGCTGAGGTAGGAGCCTCAAAGAACTTACTGTTTAGATTTCCAACTCCACTGTTTTGAACATTCTTATAAGGAATTACTTGTGGAAAGTACGTGTTTCGTTGATGTCAGTGTATTTGTGCAGGTATTATACAACGGTTTCACAGGTGTAGCATTCCTTGCAAAGCCATTGGTGGGATAAAGATCTGCTAAACTGACAAATTGCCTCAGAGATATTCGGTTTCTGACACCCACACATCTTGGCTTTTGCTAAAGACCTTTAAAATAAAAAATGTTAAAGCACTTAATTCATTAATTAATTCCTTTCTTCTAGACACTGCAGTGAGAAATCAAATAGAAAGCCAGGACCTGCTAATTGGCTAATACTTGTTAAAATATTGTTACTAATCTACTTTTTTTTTCATCTTAACTTGAATGTGTCAGAAGAATTTCAAATGGACTATGAATGCTCATCCTGGGGTTACAGATTTCATTGAACTGACCATTTGAATCTGCAACTAAAAAGCCTCTGCACAAACCCAAAGGATATTCAGTGGTTTTTTTCAAGTTTCAGGTTTCCTCCTCTGTGACCCGGGGATACAAGTCCCAACACTGAGCTTCTGTTGCTGTCACCTGCCCACAGAATCAGAGTCAAGCCACGCTGGTACCTTGCATGTGCCTCCTATAGGAAAAATCACACAGGAAAAAAAAGAAAAAGGAAATTAAATAGCACATGTAACCTATGCGTGTCTATTCAGAACAAGAGTTTTTAGCTGATTTTTTGCTTTTGCTGTTTCTCTTTTGAAAAGGGAAAGAAGAAAAATGTAACTGGCAAGGCTGTCTATAAATCACTGTAAAGAACTATGGCAACATTTGGAATATATATGCTTTGCAGTTTTAATGTATTCTGCATATTTTACATACAGGCAAATAACTTCTTTAAACATAATATTGGATGAAAAACTAGACAGCAAACCTCTGAAACTACCATTTTTACCCCATTTTTGTCCTTTTAAAAAAAGCCACATGATGAGTGAAAGAAAATTAATACACAGTGAAACAACAGTACTTTATCAGGTAAGAAATATAACCATGTTATTAACTCTGCTTCTGTCTCCCCCCCAAACTCAACAACGGCTCTAAGATTCTACTTGAGATAATTTTTGCAACCCTTCCCCTTATCCTTTTTCATGTGACAAACATTTGACAGTACGTGACCGTCCTCTAGCTATCAGTCAGAAATCTTGTTCCTCAGGAGACTGACAGCACATCACATCACTGGAAAGCAATCTGTCTGGTCAGTCAAGTATTTTCTCAGGGATTTTTTCAGCAAATTCTATCAGAACCATGCATGCAAATCTGCCTGTTAATGTAGGCAGTTATTCATGTTTGGGGGAAAAAAAACGACAAAACCTCCATTACTGAATGCTGCAGTATTGTGCAATAACCTTTTAACAAGGCACATTTATCATGCAACAGCTTAATATTTAGATATGGTGGTGAGCACATTTCTGAATGGAGATTTATTTCATTCCAAGTTCATCTCCAAACATCATAGTTGGATTTCCACACTTTGATAAATCTGTTAGGCCTGACTTTATCCCAACTGATAAGTGGGATTAAGTCATTTAAGCATGACTGATATGTCACAATTCAGGAGCATTGGTTCCTCCCTAGTCAAGGTCCTGAGGTGACAGAGATGTTTAGAGGGTTCAGGCATGTCTGGAAGTATCTACTGTTCTTTAAAACACCCTGAAGTTAACCAGGGCCTTTTAGCAATCACATGTATCTCAGTACCAGCATTAAAGGTATGTTCCATCATTTCCAAATGTTCCTATGTGAAGTGCCAATCTTTTATTGCCACAAAATGTACACACTGTCACATTTTTTGGAAGCATAGGGATGCTGTTCGGTGGGCCACAAGCTCTTGGGGTCAGATTTTTAAAGGCACAGATACATGTTTGAGTTTTAAGACTTCCTTAACTTCCTGTAACACTTCCTTTAGCAACAGAAGGTAAGAGCTCAGGCACCTCTTTGCATCTGTAAACAAAATTAGAAGTGCTGCAGAGGCCTTAAAGTAGAATGATTAACAGCAACACTGTAAGCACTGAATGACTTAAGAGTTGCACCCACATAGCAAGAACAGCTCAAAGGAATGAAAATGCAGGAGCATAATAGAACGGGCTCTGGTTCCTAATGTGTGCTTCTGTCACAGGAGAGTTAACATCTAATCAGTTATTTAAATTAAAATGTCTCAGTATCAAATATAACTAAATGCCTCAAGCAAGGGTATTTAGCCAGAAAATGCTAAAATACACATCAAAGAATATTTCTAGCTAAAGGATATGAACTCAAGGCCCTAAAGGTGAAAAAAAGCTCTGAGCATTTTAGGTTTCAAAGCTGAAACACACAGAGGAGCTGATACACGCCAGATGCTAAAGGGGTGTGAGGTTGGCTCTTGCCTGTAGCAGAGGAATGATGGATACAGGTACAGAAGCTTCTGCTACTGTGAGATTAGGCTACATGTGGAAAGCAATAGGTGAATGAATTGAGAAGAATTTGTAAATTCAGTACTGACTCACTGATTAAGTCCTGTCTTCCTTCTGGTAAACCTGACACCCCAAAAGCAAAAAAAAAAAAAAAAAACACAAAAAACTCCCAAAAAAACCACAAACAAACAAACGAACAAACCCCACAAAGTCTCTTGGAAAAATACAAAATCACTGGGAAATTTCTATCTCAGTTCCTTACAAAGCACACACATCAAGAACTCCTTGATGTGTATTCAGCTCTTCTAAAGAAGGGCTAAGGGCATAATGTGAATGTCAGAAGTCACACCTGAAATCAGAATTGTTTATTACCTCAGCAGAAACTGATTGAGATAAGCAGTCCAAAACCAAAGACAACTTGGTTTTCACCTGTGCAAATTTACTGCATACCAGCAAGCTAGGTTAGAGAGGAATGGAAGAAAATGGAGTTAGGAAAGTGCTGTATCATCACTAGACTGTCATTAACCTCTGGGATTTTTTTATACAGCCATGGAAAACATGCCTATCCAGGCTGTTGCAGTGAGGACTGACAATGGTCTCAACCAGAAGTGATGCTGAGTATTTGCCATCAGGTGGCACTGGGAAAACTGAAGGCAGGTAGGACTGGGCATCAGGAAACAGTGGGTGCTCCTCTGGGACTAAAGCACAGAATTAGTCTACAGAACCAAGGAAAAGACAAAACTTGTTTCCATGAAAGACAAGCTCATTACATCTGAATGAATCTCAATCACGTGGAACACAGTTTGGCATATCCAAATCTGGGAAAAGCAAGAATCTTGTCTTGTTCATCCTGTGTAGCTGGGACAGCTTTGTAGTATAATATGAAAAATAGCAAAAAATGGGAATGTTTTCACCCCTCTATCTTCTTTTCTGTCTCAAAGGCAGCAGCATGTGCTGTGAGCTCCTGGGGTGAGGGCAGGAGAAGCAGAGCAGAGCTGTGACACCACAGGGCCTCTGGGGCACCGCAGTCATCTTTAACTCTCCGGACAAGATGAGTTATCTGCACTTCAGCCACATGGCTTTGTGCGTGTGAAAGCCACAGCTGATAAGTGTACAGAGCTGGAGAAAGCAGCGTGTGCACTGTTAGATATGGCAGCTTTTAATCCTGATGACCCTTTGTTCTCATAAATGCCTGAATTTTGCCACGAGATAGACTCTGCATGTCTGTATTAGTGGCAGCTGCATGTTCCAGGGGGTTAGAAGGACACAGAAAAACCTTGACAACCAACCAATCTCCAACAGAGAGCTCAGACAAATCTTTCTTAAATATGCTCTTCTGGAGGGCCAGTCACAGGCACTGCCCAGACTCTAAAGCTCCCCTGAAAAAAGAATGGAACAAAATATTAACAAACATCACTGTTCCATATCCTACATTTTTTAAGAGTGAGGTGAATAAATAGTTAAAAACAGTCGGGACAAGGCAATTCCTTTTTTAGATGCTGTCTAACTCCATGAGCTCTATCAAGAGCAGACCTTCACCAGTTTTGAGTGAAAAGGATGACAAGAACTCATTCAGATTTAATTTTAAGCCAAGATGGTGAGAGAGCAGTAAAGTAAGCTTTTCAAAATCATTTTTTGTATATCACTCCAAAGAAAGAGTTAAGCCAAAAGAACCTGACCTGTATCAGTTGTTTCATGAGCTATCTGCTCTCTCCAGCAGACCATGTATCATTCCAGAGGAAACTGGACCCTTGTTATGCAAAGAGTGTTACACGAATGTTTGAACTCTAAGGAAACGTCAGGACAGGGTTTGCTTATGAAGTGACATGGAGTTCAAGAGTCCTTTACTTTTACTAACGATGTTCTGAAGGAAGTCAGGAGGATTTCAGCCTTCTGGCAACACCAGACACTGGGAGAATCTATAGAGCTGAGAGACTCGGAAAGTAAAAGGTAATGTAAAAAGAAAGCAACCCTTGCCATCTGAAATTAAAAAAAAAAAAAAGCTTCGTAAATATATTTTTGTTCATAAACTAGGAATAAGAAAGGGGTCAACGGGGAGTCAGCCAGTTGCCCAAGAGATAAGGGATAGAGCTGCTTTCTTCCCTGTGTCTCGTTTTCTGTCTGTTCTGTGGAACTTTCCCTTCATCCTCTTTGTTGTATGATTAATATAAAGCTGCATGTTTCCTGCAGTAACTAAGTAGATTAGTTTCTTGTGAACAGAACAGCTGCTTTAAAAAGGCCCTGTATCACTCCTGAAAACAGGAGTTGGGCACCTAAGTAACTTCCTAATCTCTGTTGAAAATTTCACCCTTAGCATACCACACGCTTCTCTTCCCCGTCTGCAGACTGGAGATAAGAGCTTTTGAATGTGGCTGCTGCTGTCATCTCAGGAAATAAGAGAGGTAAAGGGAAAAAAATACCCACAGCAGCAGTGAGCACTCAAGCTGCTATAATGGCAGCACTGCACTGATAGCATCCTCTTTCGTACACTGTGGAAAAATGTTACTGCTCATCTTATCAATTCAAGTACACTGATTCTCACCAATGCACTGTTTGACCTCCTGTGGCTTGTTTGAACCTTATGAAAACCTATATATCAAATCATACAAATTAACTGGAGCATATTCCTGCTCCTATCAGGCTTCCTGTACACCAATGAAAATGAGAATTTACTTACATGGAAAAACAGGCAACCCTGTATTCTACAGGAACCCTTATAAGACAGTCTAAGAAAGAGTTGAGGTCCAAGTTCAGTTCCCTGCTAAGAAGAGCTGATGTTGACTGCTATGTTTACCTTTCAAACTGCCTCTATCCATGCAAAGGAAAACAAAAGCAGCAGGCTAAAATGTTATGCTGAACCTGAAAGTAAGAGTTTCTGTCATGTGCTGAATGAAAAACTGAGTCAGCTGTAATTTGGGATAAACTACTGTAAAAGTCTAATAACATTCAGAACTTATGAGCATTTTCTAATCAGCTGTGGTTATTTCAAACTATGCTGAAAGATTTCTTTTGTCTCCTGCTATCAAAAACCAGTGAAAACTGAACCTCAAAGGCTTGGAGGTCTCAATTGTGAGGTGAGCCTTGTGGTCTTATGCATCTTATCCCTTGATGCACAAGTAAAACATTTCATTGTGAAATCTGAAAATACACTTGGTTTTATAGGTTTCAAAGTGTATTCCTTAATCCTTTATTGTTAAAACCATAATAATTTAAAGCGCCATTTTCTTTTAAAATAAATTTTTAATGGGCTTTGTGCAGCAAGAAAAGAGTGCCATGGTGTTTCATATCTAACACTGAGTCTACTGGATGAGAACCCCCACTGGAATGGAAGAATTTGGCACGTGCTCCTTGCTCTCAATTTCACACCACCTCAGGTAAAAGTTCTGTCCCTAAGTCCTCCAGCTGTAAAAAAGATTTTCTACATCTTCAGTGTACCAATGAGGAAACCCCTGTTTATGAGGTTTTGAATATTTATCTGAAATATAAGTGACCAGATGATGGATGACCACATCATCCATGGCATCCCCTCAGATTTTGCCCCTTCATCATGCTTTGGAGAAGGCAACTCTGTTGCCTACACAGCACTGTCCTTATGTGTTTTTACAACTCCCATGAGGGCACAAATTGCAGCAAACATCAGGCTGCTGATACTTCCTTAAGTGTTTGCACACTGCTCGGCCACACCACTTGTGACAACACCAAGTGCTGTGATGATGACACGAAACTCAAGCCCTGCAGGGAAGCAGTGCTGCCCCATCCTAATCGATCAAATCCAGAGGCAGCAAGGCTCTCAGCAGCTGGAGGGCACCATCACTCCAGCCTGGAAGACAGCAGAGGCAAAGGGATAATGCTGGGCTGATGTGCAGTTCTTAACGAGCAGCGCAAGCAGAAATGCAGGGAGCCACTGCAGCTTGAAACCACAGGAGCAGAGCAGCAGCCGCACTGTTTGTTGCCTGTTTCTAAACAAGAAAACTGAGACAGTAGTTAAGATCTGGTCTTTTAAGCTCAAACTTTCATGCTGAGCAAACCACAAGTATCCAGAGTTCGACTTGACGAGTTCTGGAATTTTAAAACTCAGGTGTATGAACACCAGTGACCCAAATCACACGGGAACAGCTCCTCTGGGTGAGTATACACTTGCTACCTTCATTTCCCCACAGCTTAACATTTCCACTCCCTGAAGTTCAGCGAGGAATCAGAATTTATGCTCCAGTGTCATTCCCTGGAGACAATCAGTCCGAGTCCATACATGCTGGGTTTGGCTGAGACAAAGTTCATTCTGTTCACAGTAGGCAGTACGTGGCTGTGGCTCGGCTTTGTACTGGAAATGAGGAACAAAATCAAGCCTATCCCAGCCCAAACCAGCCCAGCATGGATTGATTAAATGACAAATATGGATACAGGAATAACACCTACCTGTGACTGAGAGGAAGCACTGTTGTTCAGACAGGGTATTCCAGTCTTCTACTGTGGGAGAATACAAGGGATTATTTAATCAATGCAAGGCCACATTCCATCTGTGAAGCCTCCCTGTATCCTTGTGGCAGTGAAGCTCGCACAGCTGGCAAATATTTTAAAAAAGCCATTACAAGAGGCATTTTGAAAGTCTGGGAAACTCTGAACAGTATTAAAGACTAAATATTAATTATAACAAGTATCATTGAAACAACTTAGAGGACTCTGAGGTACTAATGAATTCTGTTAAGAGCAATGATCAGGTTATGAATTAAACTTCCAGATTATATATTAGGCAAGCTTGAAGCTTTCTGTGTAATGAGGTTATTTTTGCCTCTTGATACAATAAATCTAATTTTACATGTTTATTATGACGTCTTATTAAACTGCTTTATAGGAAGAACATTAGAGACACTTTTAGGAACTCCTCAATGTCCAAGCTAATTTAAAAAAGAACATCAAGTTCCCCTTTATAACACCATTATTTTTAAACCATTTGCTAGCAAAAAATAAACGAAAAAAAAATTAAAAGGGGGAAAAAGAGAAGTGGTTGTTTATGCTTCATCTACAGTAAATTTATACATATTCATACTGATGTTAAGCCTTAAAGCCTGAATTCTTTATTTTTTATATATATATATTCTAAAGTCCTTAAGTCTTCAATGTTAGCAAGTCATAAAGTAGTCATAATCACAGATTTTCCTGTTGCTTGTACGTCTGGCAGTGCTACCCAGAGAGGCTGTTAAACGATTTTGGGACACTTTGATTTAAACTGAAATGAAAACTGTAAGTGAAAACAAGGACTGTGAACAGTGGGATCAGATGGTTTAGAAGAAGGAAGGAGAAAGGAAAAGAAACTTTCTATGTAAACACCAGGTAGGGACAATCCATGTGCTGCTTAAGGCAGCACTAAACAAATGAAGGCTGAAAAGCATAAAGATGTAGAGTTTTAAGCCAGTGGTAAACACACAGAATGTGACATGTTAAACTTGCATTACTTGAAGTAAACACAAAGCAAAAATGGGGAAAAAACCAACAAACAACCACCCCCATAAAACCAAACCCAAATATTTCCCCCCCACCAAAAATCCAACACAAGTTCTATACTACAATTAAAAATTGCAAAAACCTAATCTCAGTGTACAATCAACACAGAAATAATGTTCCATCTTTAACGTGGTTTTGTCTATTTCCATTGATAGATTTAGTGTCCAGGTATTATATGAAATTTATGATTTCTGTTCCACCTCCAAGATAAAACAACTCTATTTGCCATGTATCAAACAACTAACAGAAATGTTGCCCTCACTATCCAGTTATTCATGATTTGTGTCGCAGGTGATACAAACCTCTATGTCTGCAAGGGTATAAAAAGTTCCTTGCTAAGTAAACACTATGAAATGGTCAATCTGTTTGACTAACTCAGAATAAGTGGTATGTTTTTGCATTGTAGGGATTGATTAGTCCCTTGAAATAGGTGGGGTTTTTTTAGTGTTCACCCCTTAGGAAAAAAATAAGCTCCATTTTCAATTTTCCAATTTTCCATAAAGAATCTTGCTGCTTGCATAAAGCAATTGTCATGTCTGGAGCAGCAGCTTTCCATTTTTACTTTTCATTAAGCCCATCTTAATGAAAAGTAATGTTTTTTTTGTTTTTTTTTTCCAGTTTAAAATTTATGGATATGAAATACTGGGTTTACTGCTCAGAAAATGAACACATTAAAATACAGATAGTGGCATGTGCATAAAACCACATAATGCTGCACAAGCCCCGATGTTTTTTCGTCAAATGAGCTTCAGAACCTACCTAAAAACAAAAAGACTAAATGAAATATGACCAAATGGTTAAGTTGTGAAAAACAATTCATATTCTACTACAAATACAATTGTATATGCAACTTTATGTTATTTGAGCATCCAAACCAGAAAAAAAACCCTGAATATGTTTTCTAGTGGCAGAATATCTGTATTCACATGCAGAACTCAAGCCTTGGGTTGAGTTTCTTTGCTCCCACTGGCTGTAACAGCAGGCAAATTTCTTGTATCCCCTCATAGAATGTGACCTCGTCTATAAACTCAAATGCTACTGAAAACAAAGTCTTCAGTGGCAAGACTTAATATTAAAGCATTAATCATAATTGTAACCATGCAAATACCAAAGCAATGGGTGCAGTAATAAAAAATCCTCATTTCTCCACGTACTTATAAAATATATTTAAACAACAGTGAGGCCATCTCAGAAAAACAGCCTGTGGATCAAAATGCTCCCCCAGGTGCTGCTGCTGCCAGCGACCTGTGGAGCAGCCAGGCACTGCAGCCCTGGCTGCCAGCAAGCTGCCAGCTCCCTTTCCCTGGAGGAGAGGCAGCTCGACGCTCAGAGGTGTGGGAAGCATGGCCAAACCTGCCATGTTCAGAGCTGGAATGCATCGAGATGTGCTTGGAGCTCATTCTTCCATAGCTCTGGGTCATTTCCTGCTCATTTCCATCCTACCCATCCTATCCTTACAACGCAGTTGAGCAGCTCTGCTGCACACCACGACCATATGGAAGCATCACTCTACCCCCCACTTTTCCCAGCCTTTCTGATAGAGTGAAGAAATTGCTTGACATTTGTATTTCAGCTCAGATTCTTTAAAACAGAGAGAGAGATTGTGGACAGCTGCTGGAAACAAAGGTTGATCCTTCCTTACTGACATTTGTCCTGGCAAACTCTCTGCACCAAAGGTGAACCACAGACAAGCACCAGCCATCAGACCTGATCAATACACTTCAATTCCCCTCCCCCTTCCTAGGGAGGAGTCACCCAGCACTCATAAACTTCACGAGGTGGGTTCTTTATCCTGGAAGTCTATTATGAGCATTTTTTTTGCATTTATAAAGCATTTTTCAAGGCACAAAACTATCACCTATAAAGTAAATACCTCATAGAAGCCTCAGGAAAACCAACCTCCACAGTTTCCCCAATATACCCCTCAAAATGAACTTTGGACATTTCCAAGCATCTCTTCTCAGAATACCTAACCTGCCCTGGCAATACAATGGCACGAGGACATTACCCTAAAATATTCTCCTAAAGAGCAGAAAAAAAAAAAGTTTCAAGTGACAATCAAAAGAGCTGCAGAGCTCCCTGTTGTTTGTCATTTCTACAGTCAGATCCTTGAGGGGTTTTTTTCTGTACAATTTGATTTATTCATTCTATTTCTGTGTGTCATGTTTCTACAAGCCTCATTACACGGCTACGGAGAAAATACTGCAGATGAATTTTTGTTATCTGAAAAATGAGAATGCTTCCCATGCTAAATGGTTCAAGGTTTGTTAGGTAGGGAAGTCATTATGTAAAAAGAACTCTCTTGCAAGAAACTCCAGCTTTTTGACACCAGGCTCTTGAACTTCTACAGCTAATGAAGGATTCTACATAATGATATCGAGTCTGCACATTCTTTTGGTAAAATAAAAATAACCAAGAAAAGGACATGTAAGGAAATTTTCCTTGAAATAGAAATGCATAAAAGTAATTGAATTATTTGACCTTTGTGTTTCTTATATTTTTTTTTTTCTTCCTCAAAGGATTGCCTTAAAATTAAATCTTTAATGTTGACTGAAGTAAGGATGATTATAGTTTTATAATCCAGAGTGTTCTTGTGTATCTGGTTTTGAAGTGTTTCTGAAGTGCACACCCAAGGTGAAGTTTATGTTATAGGACTTAAATGCCCACGTGTCATTTCATAGGTGCATTCTCAGATTCTTGCAGCCAGTCTTTGTGTCTGAGGAAATGAATAAAATTAATTTCTACTTTTGACTAGTCTGAACTGCAAGTTGAGCATGCAGAGCACCACACAAATCTATTTGCAGTCACACAGGCACAGAGATCTGCTCCTATCCCTGCCATGCCAGCACACATACATGAATACCCGCCTTAAATCATGGCTAAATCAAGCCTGTTAACTATTGGCCATTTTAAGACAATTCCTACTTTGGCTTCATATGTAACAGAAACAGATTAAAATTATCTTTCCAGGACCAAAACTAGAAAAACCTCTCAAACTTACAAATGTGCCTCACTGCTGACCCTTGAGCCTGAGTCATCAGTACTGAGGGAGAAGGAGGACTGAGTCCTGCTTTTGCTTTTTCTTCCACGTTATACCTGCTGGTTATTTGGAGAAGTCATGGATATTTTGGGGTCTATTTAGATTTATTGTATCCCTTCCTGTATTAACAGAGACAAGTGTTTTATAATAACAAGTTAAATAAAAGTGCATGTGGAAGTTTATCTGAGGACTCCATATATTATTCTGTTACATATGTACATACCAGTTTCATTAGAATTTACATTCATAGTGCAACAAGCTATTGCTGGTTTTATTCCGCCTTTGCTTAGTGAGTAGATGTTCTATTAAAATGTTCTTTTTTCACATTCTGCAGATATGACCTTGGTTGTGTTCAATGACTGAGTTCTTGCAGGTTAAGAAAAGCCTTTCATTTCAAAACACCATGTGAAATCTCCTTACCTACAAGGAGAAAATGTTCTATATTCCTGTATGATAAAAATAACTTCACATCTGTGCTCTGTGAAGCATTAGCAGAGCAGAAGTAAGTCAAAATCCTGTATTCAGTGCTCCCCTCAACCTTTCTGAATCAGAGAGAATGAAAGAGAGAGAGATACCCAGAAAGGCAAACCAGTACATCAGAAATCTGTGCTAGAAATCTGTCACCACGACTGCAGGCTTTGCTACAAACAGCACAGCAGTCAGCAGCATGGGCAGCCAAAAGAGCAAGCAAGGTCACTCAGGGAGCTGCCACCACAGACCTAAAAGCTGCTAGAAAAAGATAGGAATTGTAGCAAGCACATTTGAATAACACAGAGGTCACGGTGTACACTGCTACCAAGCACCAGGCCTGCCACTCCATCAGGGCTTACTTCAGTCACTACCCAAGGAGTTCAAGAGACTGGTGCATCTCCTTCTCTGCAGATGGAACAGAAGCTGCTCATTCACCTGAATGCTAAAGTTGAGTTTTATTGTACATTGCTAAATGGGGCCATCAGGCCATGAGCTTAGCCACCACAGTAAAAAAACCAAAACTGTTATTTCTGGTGTCACCTTTATCTTGTTCATAAAAACAGTGCCTCCTTTGTATTTGGACTTGGGAGAAAAGGAACATCTAGATGCCCCAGAGAGAAGCAGCAAAACATGAGACACAGTGACAAAGTTCTTTGTTTTCAGTCCTGTTCATATTCTGCAGACAAGAGTAAAGGCCATGTGTATGAAGTGCTTTCCTTCCACAGCACAAATCCAGCAGTACCAAGAGAACTGGGAACTCTCCCAGTCACAAGAGATGAATGTAAGCAATTCAACAGATGTGCTTCCTGAAGAACTGCATATTTCCCTGTTTTGCTTTGAGAATTTGATCTTAAAAATCACATGGAACTCCATCAGCAAAGACCTCCTGCTGCTTATTGATGTTGTACAGAGAGCATCAGTTCATCAGCGGCTTATCCATCTTAGATGCCTTATCAGATGTTTGAGACTGGAGCTGTAATTAACTTGTTAAAAATTTGGGTTTATTGGATAAAAGAGCTGATTTGAAAGCTGTAGATGATTGATTCTACTGAGGCAGTAATTGTGTTCATTACTCCCTTTTCATGTAGAATCTTACATTCTCTTCCTTACTTGGAAATTACTTTTCCTGGAATTAATTCAGATACCAGGTCCTTACCTACCTATGAGGACAGAGTAACTGAACAGAGCACTGGTCGTGAGACCACATTAACTAAAGAAGAAGAGACTTCTAAGCCCTAAGTTGGTAAATCAGAGATGTCTGATATGAGATGAACACTTTTTTTTTCCTGAACAGATGATAATGCCAGAAATCTTTATAATTTTATTTTTTCTTTATTGTTCAAACAACTCTGGAGTCTTCATTGGAGAGAGAAGATCAGAAAAATGGACAAAAACTGCAACAAAAACTGCTTTTAATACTGAGGCTCATGACCATCACACTTTCAATCAGTCTTTTCACGACCACTAATAATCAAGTACTAATTGTCTAGATTTCTTGTTAATGAAACAGGCAGGCAATGGTTTAGTCAGATATTACCTGAAACATTTGCTTGCTTTTCTTTCTCAATCATTGACAGAGACACTGAGCTGACAGCTGCTGATAAACCAGTTTCTGTCAATTTGAATTAATCAAATTTTCACACAGATAACTGAAGGCTTCCATACCACAAGGCTTATCAAAAGAAGAATTTCCAAAACAGAAAACTAGATTATTTGAATTTCTATAATTCCAGTGACTAATTGCAATCATGCAGATTTTGTTTTATTTTGATATTGCATTCTGATAATAATGTCATATTTTCTCTATTTACCAAGCATGCATATTTCCTTCAATTAGTATATCCAGTTTAATACACTGATATTATATTACCTCTGTGTACTTCAATTAATTTACATAGTTTTATTTTGCTGTTACTGACATTAATTCAGTGTAAGAGGTACGTTTCAGAAAGACTTGGTTAAAA
>VWZT01010452.1:78693-92626 GCA_013397055.1 Pachycephala philippinensis | reverse complement strand
AGATCCAGGAAGAAACTGAATTTTAAAAAAAAATTGTATGCATTTTTTTCCCCCTACATTCAGAACCTGAAATAAAAATTAAAATACCTTTCATTCATAGTATGAAAAAAAAAATTCTTATATTTCTTATGTCACCCTTAAGAGATAATTTTTGCTTTGCACTTTGTATCTACCTCGAAGTGCTTTCTATCTGACAAGTATTTCAGACAAGTTTAGCTACTGATTTCTGATCTTGCAATTTGAAATACTTAATTCAAACACCCACAAAGCTCTGTCTGCAAAGAAGAAAGAATCACTGGAACTACAAGACCAGAGATTAAAATTTTATAGAGTTTAGATACATTTTCAGATACTGGCCTACCAAGTGGTATTGGCATAACAAATGGTTTAGCAGTTCTGAGATGCAACTTCTTTGCAGCAGACCTAGAAGGTGAAGTTATTTTCATAAGCTGTAGCAGTTGAGCTGATATGGGGGATACCTTCTTGAGTGCCACTATCAAATTAGGATACAACTGGAAGACTACTGTGCCTTATTTTTTATCTCAAAATATCTCACTGTATAGCTCACTGCTTGAGAAGTAGCTCGGAAACTTTTTTCTGCCTCTGAAAAAGTGATCTCCCTTACTACTTCCTTACACTTCCCATTCCGTTAAGCCATTCCCTAATGACTGAAAAGCCAAATAATCTACTAAAGACGAGTAAATCGGGCCTTTAGCATTTAGTGCTATTATTTTTTCTTGAGGTGCATTATAAAATCCTACAAGAGATTTTATGGCACCCATTCCGTTACATCCTGGATGAATTTTGAAGCCTAATTTTGACAATAAACCAGAACAGAATGCATGCCAACTGGCAGAAATAACACATTAGTTTCGTGTAAAAGCTTTGTTCAGATATTACTTTTCTGTATGAGCAGATGTGTTCACTGGTACAATATAGAAGATGCTAGCATGGTCATATATTTCATTGCTCACTAGAAGGATGATTAAGGCTAATAACAAAGTTGCAGCAGGATATAGTGCATGATGCCTGTCTAGGGCTCCTGGAAATTTTCCCCAGTGACAAAGACAGCCACGGTCTCACCTGATGGTGTGTGACAGGTAGGACAGGCCAACAGGATGGTGGCTGATGGGCAGCAGTGACTCACCTACCAACCCCAATGGCTGTACAGCTACACAAAATCAGGGTCTGCTGCTTCAAGGAGCCCAAAATTATAATCTGAAAGAGATACCAACACAAGTGCTCCATAAAATGATCTTAAAGTTTTGTCATCCATTCAGTGTGCAGAAAGTATCAGATGTCCATTTAAGGTTGATTGTCATCACCTGTCTTTCTATGTTAATTTTTAAATACTGATTTGAGCACACTGAGTGTCGCCCTCAGGAGAAAAGAGGCTCAGGAATGCAGGAGAGTCAAGACTAGTGATAAAAAATTATTGGGTGCTATGACAAGACTGTCTGACAGTCTCTGCTTGGTCTCAGAAGAAAGTGATGCTGCTCCAGATTGTGTCATAAAATGAGCAAAGAATACAAAACCGACATTGTGGTGTTAACTGGTGTTAAATCCAGGGAAACTCTTGGTGGAGAGCTGAGCTCTTCTCTTGATAAAAGCCCTTGTACAGGTTTTGCTCCACACTATAAGAAAGGTCAAAGATACTGGTAATTTCCTTGATTCAGCACAATAACTTTCCCATTTCCTCATTTCATCTTAGTAACAGATTCTCTTTTTCCCCACCAGAGCCATTATCTCCCTTCAGCAGAGATAAAAAGATACAGCAAGCAAGTGTATACAAAGTAGCAGTACACCAGTCAGGGTCTGAAGTGGAACAAATGAAAAGGATGCTTTCAGAACCTAGCTGATTTAAGAGACACACGGTATGAAGAACAGGCTTCAAAAGACAGGGGTTTGCTTTTGAAAAACAGCTCACATCTCTGTGTTAGAGAACCAGGTCTGGTGAATTTCAATCTCTTAAAGATCCAAACACCATAATTTATCACAAGAAAGTTGGGGTTTTTTTTCCTTCTTAATGCAGCATCAATCATAATTCAAATGGAACTATTCCATTTTTTCCATTGTCAGCTTGCCAGGTTGGCTTAGAGATTAGCTTAGTTTTCAAATTAACTATTTCTGTAGCAGAGGTGAATGAATAAGAAGGAAATAATATCTTTATGTAGCTTATAATTTGAAAAAAATCTGCAGCTCAGCTTTGGCCATTTTAATTTTTACATCTGTAGCTATAGCTGGGATAAGAAACAGTGAGGAGTTGTTAAACTATTGCAAAAATTCTTAGCTCAAACAGTTAGGATTCTGATTCCATCACTTTTCTTGTTCATTTGTGCATATTTCACAGAATGGTTTAATAGGAATAAAGCTTAGGTAATAACTAAACTTTGGATGTTCACCTGAAAGGCACCAGCTAACCTTCTGTAACGTAGCACATTGATGTCCTGATCCAAGAGACCGCTAATTGGGAAATCATTTTGGCTACCATATTTTTTCCATACATAACTTGCACATTACTTGTTCAAAACCTGTGATTCAGCAGCGAGTGATTGTACTGACAAGGAATAGGAAAAAGAGTCTCACCTGAGCTGTCTCTCTCACAGCAACAGCCAGCCCTCTCCCCAGCAGAATTCTCACAGCTCAAACTCTCCCCTCTGCCAGCACAGATTTTAAGCAAGAACATGAGGTTATGGGTTATCTGGAGATGTAGTTTCAAATTTCAGGAGTGAAAGGTTCAAGCTGTTTACAAGACATTGCTGCAAATAAAAATAGCAAGCCTGAATTGTAGCACATACATTAGAGGCATTATTTTCTCTTAAATTTTTTAAATGTCCTGTTTCAGACAAGACCACCCCAAATGTAAATGAGTTCATACAATATTTTTTTATACTCTCTTACCCTACCAGCACAAATTGAATAAACCAAATTTCTGTTCCACTTTCAGTCAATCTACAATTATTCCAATATAAGCAAAACTACCACACGAATATTTTTGAGCCTATGCATGCTGTTAATCTTGAATCAAACTAGAAGGTTGTCAGACCACTTCACTCTGTATTTTATTCCTTCATCATATAGCTCATATTCAGAAACAGGAATTGTCTTTCAAACAAATAGCAGAAGCTGTACTGTGCATAGGTGAGATGATCTGGGGACCTGCATCTGTGGACATTTTTCAATATTTTGAAGTTAGAAATGTGCTTTAACTATTACATATTTTCTTTTCTGGCTGTACATGTTTCAAAAGTTCTGTAGAAGAAGATTACACAAAATGAACTTTACAGAAGAAGTCAACATTAAATTGTCCTCAGGTTTTTTTTAAAAATGAGAGTTTAACCATCTTTTTCAGTAAAACACACCATAAATAACCCAATAACATAAATTAGCCATGTAAGTCAGGCGATTTAGCCCCTAAGGCTCAGCACCATTCTTGCAACTTTAGAGATTTGAGCAACAAAGACACTAAGGCCAAAATGAAACACAATAATGAAGTATAACATGTATGAACAAAAATAGTTGTTTCAAAACTCATTTTAGCAGTTGAAGGGAAAATAAGTCACAGATTTCTGCATGCCTTTGGCACTTCTGACAACAACTCTAGATTTCTTTTCAGCCATTTCTGCAGTATTATCAAAAACATGTGACAACTGAAGGCTACTCCCCATGCTTACATCCAGCTGTAATGGCAGCACAACTGCAGGCAGCGGCAGAAACCAAACTCTTCCCCGGATTTTAAGACAAGATCGGTGTGTAATTTTTATTGCACCAACACTTTACCCATTATGTGTGGAAAATATGTCAAACTGGGCCCTGAGGGGTCAAAAAGTTTAGCCCCAGTTCTCAAAGGAATCTGAATATGTGAATCACTTCCTCAGGGTTTTGTGTTTGCCTTTAGAGGATGCTTCACCACACGCATGTGTTTATAGTTCCCTAGTTTTACAAACTTGCTTATTCTAGTGGAACATCAGGGAAAACAGCAGTTTAATTTAACATCTCTGTTTATCACAGACTTAGCTGTGTTACAAGACCTTTCCAATTTCAAACTGAGTGAAACAAATAAAACATAGGTGCCAGGTTCATTAGCATTTAATGAATAACAAATTAACTTGCCTCTGCTAGTAATCTGAACTTGTCTTACTCCTGAGTTTTTCAATTATGTTATCTTCTTTCATGCAAATTAAAGGACTACACAAGCACAATTAGATGTGGCAGCTACAAACAACTGGAAAAGAGCTCAACAAAATAAATTACAAAACTCTTCTTTATTCCAGCCCACCATGTATCAATTCAGATAACTGGCAGCTCTCCTCAGCTTTTATCTATTGCAACCCAGGCAGGAAAGAGGCATTAAGTTTGTGTTTCTGTGTGAAAATAAGGTAGGACTTGTTCCTCCCCTCTTACATTCCCTCTCCTTTCCTACTGCTTATGAATTCAGTTTCTTACTATTAAACTGATGCATAGCCTAGTTCCTCTGTTTGACCCAGATCTGCTCACTAGCATCCATAAATATGCATCCCTTTGCTGACCTTAATGAATTCACTTTTTATGACATTATTTGTCTAAAGATATTCAACATTTTTCTTGAATTTCAGTTATGTTTGCCTTTAGCATCTCAAGCTCCTGCTCTTTTCCCTCAGCAGCCAGCTACAGAGGAGCAGAAAGCTACACCATAGGGAAGCTTTAAACTTAGATTCTTTTCCAGCACAAAAATAATTTAATTGCATTTTTCTGTAAAACCTTGTCCTATCTGTTCAGAGGCGTACTGTTGCATAATTTTGGCTGTCATTTTTGAATGATGTTTTAATTATAAATGTCATGTTCCAAAATGTTTCCTTGTCTTAAGCCAGTGAGTATTCTTTAAATTTAACTCCCTCTAATACAGGAAGAAAACAAAATGTCTTGAATTAACAATAAGCATTGCTTCAAAATGTCAGTTTTCAAAGATTTTAATAATAAAATGCTCATTTAGATTTAATAGCAAACTTTTGCAAAAAAATTAAAATAATTTAGTCAAAATTCAGTGCTTTGCCAGGGGAGGTAAAGCATTTGAGTCTCCTTTGTTGAATTATGCTGCTCATAGATGGTGTTGCTTGGCACCTCTGAAAAGTAGAGTATCCAATAACCTGAACCATTAAACACCCTAAGGAGCCATGCATTGAACTGATGCTTCTTCTGTCTTTGTATTCCTTTCATAGACAATTCTGCCTACAGAGCTCATGAGAATTTTGTGGAGCAAGGTTTACCTGACAATATTTAGCAGTTGGCGCCTACAGAGACAAAGTTTATACTCAGCCAGAGGAGAACGTGCAAAGTGGAAGCTCTGAAAAACACACCATGGACCTACTCCCCAGCCACGGTTTTACTCCACAAAGCTCAGCTGTTGCACCCCATGACTAATGAAGGCACAGCTGATCAAACACTCCACCTGAGCAGAAAATGGGAGATCTTAAAATATGTTAATAAGAACAAGGTAGAATAATTCACAGACTACAGTGTGGGTGACACAATTAGGAAACAAAACAAGGGCCGTGAAGTTTCTGGCATACAGGAGGATCAAAAAGTTGTTCTTTGGCAGTTCCATGTTGTGGTAACACAGTATACCTCTGCTTTGGGGTTAAAAATTAGAATAATCTATCCAAGAGGAGCAGACCCAAGAAACTACCCTCCATGTGCCACCTATTTCAGTCTAGTAAACTTTGTCTTAAAAAGGTTGCAAAAATACTTTTGCAAAAATACTTTTGCAAAAATTATGCCCAGATACCCTAAAAATCAGTTGGGTTCTTACTGCATTCTCTCAGGGAGACTGGTGATTATTTCTATGCTCCTCTGATAGTAAGGTCTGCAAAGAAGCTGACCATATGTCCAGCAGGTCTTTGTAATTTTAGGGGATTAATTAGACTTCCACAGCCAAGTAACTTTAGAAGAGAAAGTCAAGATATTTGGTATCTGGAGTTTAATTGTTTAATATCAAGGCAGTGCTGACCCTCTCCCGAGGCCTTAATATAGGCCACAGATGAAATTAATGTCTCAGAAAACACAACTGGTCCCTTCCTGCAGCCAAGAAATCAAGCAAAATTAATACATTTCTTTTGTAAGTGCCTGGAATATGTTCTAGGTAGGTCAATGACAAACACTGACAGAGCAAGGAAAGCAGGTTGATTCAACATGGAATTAATCTTTAAAAGAAGGGGATATGGAAGCCTTTTCCTTTCCAGGCACCACTTGTCAGCAGCAGTCATTGGTTAACCAGGGGTAACCAGCCCATAAAGAAGCTGTGACTTCTTTGGGGAAGCATTTTTTCAGACAATCTACTCAGCAGTTTATGCCTGCCTTGTACTTAAATACACATTTCGGGCAGTGCTACATCCGTTATAATTTCTAAGCCAGTATGGAAAGTGATTTCACAGCAGGAAGAAAACTGTAGAATCTGCAATCCAGTGCAGCAGCACATTGAGCTGTTGGTTTGTTTCTCGGGCTTTTTTTCCCCTGTAATGTCTCATTTCCTTTCATGCTCTAAGGTTCAACAAGAACAGATGTGAGATGTTGTGATCACTGCTTTTTTCTGCAAGGAGAATATTTTAACGGTTCTGTATTGCAGGCAATAGCTTCCCACGCTTACTTCTCTGATCTTATCAAGGTTGCAAACTATCTAAAAAAAAGCATTTTGATGTTTACAGCCTTCTTCACAGTTTTTTGTTTTACACTGATTAGCAAAAGCAGCAAGTTTTTATCTTGATTTTGAAGTGTAAATTGGAGCATTGGTAGCATAAGAAACCATGGGCAGAGAAGTAAGCTTTGGGACTTTTTAATATTAATAAAGAAGCCTGCAAAAATTTGGAGGCACACAGGATGTAAAAGACTGAAAGGACATTTCGTATGAGGACAATAACAAAACCCCTCCAAAACTAAGAGAATAAATGAAAACAAAGCATGGAGTGGGTGGGTGGGTGGGTGGGTGTGTGCGAGGAGGTGTCTTTTAACCCGAGACTCTAAGGAATCTCTGAAAAGGGAGCACAGAGGCATGACACAGAACCAATCAGCACTTTCCTGGCATTATTCACATCAGTTGTGCTGCTTACTGGCTTTCAGAGAGTGAGAACCAGTTCTAAGGACAGTCACCCATGTGTTTGTTAGGAGTTACACATGTCCTAGCCCACCTTCAGAGACTGATGAGACTTACCGTGCAGTGCATGTAACGTCTCTGGCCCTGCCAACTTCTACAGGCACCCACCACCCCAAAAATGTGCTCATAACAATATTAGCTTGAATGTGGAGCCCTTGCATTGTGTCTCATTTTATCTGGAAAAGCACAAAATCTCAGATCTAGACTTGCATGCTGCATGCCAACTTAAAAATTTGTTTAATTTAACTTCGGATATATGGATGCAAACAGGAGCTGTGCACTCACTGAGAGCCCAGTGCAGGTAAATTTCGGTGTCCACTGAAGGCAGAAACAAAGATTCCATTGATTGTAACTCCGTGCAGAAAACATCAGATCTGGGAGTGCAATGTTACTGCTCAGTGCCTCGTTTCAGAGCTAAATTGGGTCAATGACAGTCAGTCAAATACAAACTACAAGAGCAAGAATACCCTTGGATTTTTTGCCCTCTTCCTACTGATGGTTTCTATCACATGTACCTGATAATGGCTCTGCTCATTCTGAAGCTGTTATCCTGTTATCTGCATAAAGGAATCATCTACGTGACTGTCTGCTTGATTCTTAAATGTATTTGTCATTCTCAATAATCAGAACAAAATTATGAATTATAAAATGTTTCTAACAGCATATTTCAGTTTCAATTTAGTTGATCATGTTGATTTAGTTTTAATTCAGTGCAATTGAAGTTACATTTCAGATTTCCTCCCAGTGACTGAAGTCACACTATTTCTGCTCTGATTGCCCAATCCCTATTCTCAACCATGGCTCTACGCTTTTAGTACATTCTTTTTCTTGTGTCACATTGATTTACAGCTTACATTGGGAAATGCTCACACTTCAACATTTTGATTAAATTATGGGGTTGATTCAGATATATTCCTCACCTAGAAATTCTCTTGGCTTCAGTAGGAATTTGCATGTGCAAGGAAAAAAAAGTACACCACATTCATAACCAACAAAAAGAAAAATATCACAGCTCTTTTGCTGGGCACTTCCCTGATTTTCATCCCATTCCAATAGAATAAATTGATGGAAATGATTATTTTTTATCAGTTCACCTAAATTCTATTAAGTGCAATCTTGCATATTTGAATAGTTTCATTAACTATTTCAGGAAATATCATACAAATATATTTGTTTCTTGGGAAGTGTAATCTTGGGATTATCTTTCCTGTTTTATTGTTTTGAACAACTGTTTAGAATTACGATGCATTTGATTTTACTTTTCAATTCATGTCATCTCTTGGTTCTTTCTGTGCTCTTTTGAGACACATTTCTTCACTTCTATACTTTTGACTATTGTACACATCGAAATAGGTTTGTATGTACATTCCTGGTGGACCTTTGGCCTTCATCACTTAGCCTTGATTTTGATAGAGCTTAGTTTTCCTTGAAGACAGATAATACGCTGTCATTCAGCCAACAATCAGTAACAGAATTAAAGGCAAGAATAACTAAAAACTTGTATGAAAATAAATTGAATTGCTTTCCCTGACATTTTTCTGGTTAGAAATCTCTTCTTGTCACCTGCAGTCTCTAGAGATTTTACATTTGTGTGAGCAGAAATGGATATTTGTGCATGCAAGCGGGAAAAGTGGGAATATAGGGATCTCTGCATCCATATTATCCAGCCAGCATGGCCAACAGCTACAGTACAACATTTCACAGAGGTTTTGGCTGTTACTATGAAGTTTGTATGTAAATGGGAACAGAGAGGGAATGGTGAGAGTCAAGCTTCAAAAAATTCTTCTGAAATACAACTCAATTTCCTTCAATGATGTAAATTCCTCTGGAAGGGCAGGTTTACCAAATAATTTTCTCCACCAAGGGATTACATCAGTTTGGGGGATAACAGCACATACAGAACTCTTCTATTTATTCTTCTAAAGATAGTTATACAGGAAAGGACTTAAAAGAGGTTGGCTTAAGAACTCATTTTAAAAAATAATTTTAAAACAATATTAACTGTCAAATATAGATAAAGTACTACTCTTAAAAGTCATGTGTTTTCCAGATTTTCTGCATACCAAAAGCACTTTTGTGCATACTGAAAGCACTGTATCCAAAGAGACACTGGCAGTTTTTCTCCATTCCTTATACTAAGAAAGATTTAAAAATTCAGTTGGCTATGAGCACCATCGTTCTGATGAGCAGAATTCAGCTTTGAGGTAGCAATTCCACAAATATTTATGCAACTTATTTTTCTTCTTTTATATTATCTTTCCATAAAGAATTTCATTCTATTTTCTATTTCTCTACACAATTCCATTGAAAATACTCTGTAATGTATCAGCAAAAGCCTCAGAAACAGACACAGAGATTTTAATCACAAAACCTTAAGAATTATTCCTAAAAAAACATTTCAAAAAAGAGTGGTATTTTTTAATTTAAAAAACCCCCAACAAAACAGTAAAGCCTATTACATTCCTCTCCTTTCTTTCATCCATTGTACTAGCTGGAGTAGTTCACTCAGACAATTAAGAAAGTGTAAAGTTCAGATGGGAAAAGACCACGCACAGCTTTCTGGTATGAATTAGAAGTTTGTGGTTTGGTGAACGAAGTAGCACCACATACTACAGTCCAACCCTCCAAGTTGCTCAGTGCTCATTTTGAAGAGGTTTATTCTTTTCTTCCAATTGTTTCAAAATTTATTTCCTTATTCATTCCATGCTGATGAAAGGCTCTGCAAAGCAACAGCAGTAAATTGCTTCTAAAACGCTCACAGGGTTTTATATATAAACAGCTGGAAAATGAGCTAAATGGAGAATTGCATATGCACTCTGCAGAGACTGAAATTTTAAAGTGACAACTGATGCAGTTCAGGGAAAACAGGAAAGTAGCCATGAATAATGGAATTAGATGAGATACAGTCAAACCTCTCATTCAATTTCTATCTTTAAATCACTAAAATTATTTCTAGCAGTAATAGTACAGGAAGTCATATGCTGTTTCAGCAATCCGTTCGTATTTAATTAAACTTATAAAGTATAAGTCCCAAGTTATCATTTTTGCCTTTTTGATTCATGCTATGGTTCATTTATTTTAATGCCTTTGGGAGTTTTGCCAGTTAATAATGGAAGAGGTCATTTTGTTATGAATTTCTTCTTGCTTTTCCACCCTATGTATGTATTTATTTAGTTCACAGTGAAGGGAATTTTCAAATTTCAGAAGGGCTACCAGTAGGCAGAGCCACTGCCAGCTCTGGGTTGTAGCAGACAGACATTAAGGCTCGGAACCCATAATTTCAAACACAGGGAGACAGTTTTCAGATCGGTGGATTTGGGTGTCTGTGTGCTGATCTTTGATTTATTTGCTAAAATGTGCTTCTGCAACTGATGTGCCATAACCTATCAACATCTGCAGGGAAGTTGTCGCCAGCAAGGCACCACCCCTGTAGAATCTGCAGTCAGCAAGTGAAGCTCACTCATGCTCTCTGCTCATAAAATATATTTTTTCCCCCTGGGGTTTTCTGAAACAATGCATTTCTAAACCAATACCCTTAATAGCAAGATGCAGCAAAAGTAATGTTTTCCTTGTTTTTTTTCCCAGACAAACTAAATCAATGTTTATCAGAACAAATACTGTGCTACCAAAAAAAAACCCCACAGATATTTTTTCAAGGACAGGACAGGGGAAACAAACAGCCACTATTTTAATGGACTACATAATGCCTTCTGATAGTAGGAGATATGTTGGGAGAAATCCTATAAATACATTCAACACCTAGAGGATAATATGGGCCACCTGGTTTCCCACATATAAGAAAGAGGGCCAACACTGATAACTTTAGCAGCCAAATCAGAACTTTCTGCTGTGCTTCCTGTTACTATAAAATAGGATTTATATGGCCAACTAATGTGTCTAGTAGATACATTTCCTCAGCAATATCAATAAAACCTCAGCTTTAGTTGCATTCCAGAGAAGCCTCTGATTGTGCTTAGTAGCCATTTCTCATTTCCATCTTTGGACAGCCATGCTTCAACATCTGATTATAACATACCAGTAAAGAATATAGAAAAATTCATCTAACACTTCTCAGTTGGCAATGAATGTGAATAAACTGATACAATGTAGAAATACTTCTGTTCGGAAGACTTGAGGATAAATTGTCTTTGCCTGGATTCTACTCTGTGTTATTCAGGAGTTCTGATACGTGATGATTGTTTTCCTAAGGCTTTCAGTTAAAACTGATATTCTGCCTTATTGGCATTTCAATAATAAAAAAGAAAAATTGTTTAGACACATCAAGCTTATGTTTTCCTTTCACCAAAACATTCAGGAACACTAAATAATAGAAAATAATCCAGCAGCAAAGTGCACATATGGAACAATCACTCATGCCTACCCACGCTTCACTTTTCCTTTAATGACATATCCATAAAACTATTCATTAAATTTTTAAAATTTTTCTACTTTCTATCAAGCACAATGGCTTTTGAATGTCTTTCTATCCCCAACAGACACACTAGGATCTCCCAAACCCGAACCTTTGATTTGGACAAAACATTTATACCTCTGCCAGAGGCATTTGAACCACAGCCACCATCAATCGCATCCTATGGTACCAACATGAGGAACAGCAAAAGGCTTGGGAAAGCTGACAAGAGAGAATTGCTGCAGAAGGTAATTAGACAGACTGCTGTATAGGGATTTCTTAGAGGAAGAGATGAGATATTCTTCATGTTCTGTGGTGGGCTTGCACACAATTACGTGCATATCCACTGGCACACATTGTGGAGCCCGGAATAGGAATGACACCTCCAGAGAGCTCTGATGGCTGAGGAGATCCAGGAGATCCCAATGCTTTGCATTTGCAAACAATACAAAGCCAATACAGAGACTTGAAGAACCTTTAAATCCCTTTGAGATGCCAGGCTCCTGCCTTTTTGCACTCACAGCATCCGTGTAAATGCCTCGTGCACAATTCAGGGGCACACACAAACACCAAGAGCAAGGCTCAACAACCCCCAACAAGGCTTCAAGTGTTACAGACCAATTCGAAGGCAGGTCTCACTCCAGCTTGGCAACCCATGGCCTCTGACTCCTTTTAGAGGTGAACTTTGGGATTTATCTAACATACTGTTGAAACAGCCACAGACAATCGAACTTTCTTGGAATATAATAGTCTATGCTGCTCCTATAAAAGCTCCAAATTAAAATCCCCACAGGGATTTTTAACTGCCATACTAAAATGTACAAGGGATTCTTTTTTCCTAGCAACAGTGACTACAATAATGACTGTTGAATTTGGTTTTGATAATGACAGATGTTACAAAGACAAAATAGGAATGCTTAATGAGATTTTGGGTGCCATATCCCAATTTCATATACTTAACATATTTTGAAATTTGTTAGCAATAAAACTGTTTCCTGCAACATAAAATACAGCTTTTCCTATTATACTAAACAAATTTTCTGTGTGGCGTCAGATTCTGTCTATAAGTTGCTCCAATTCAGAGTCTTTCACTTGAAGAATTGCAAAAAAATCTTTAACTTCTTGTGGAGATATATAATCCTAATACATGGAGAAGCAGATGAATATAAGATCAGAAGAAGGGACTTTATACAAACCTCTGGCTAGGTACAATTTGTTCTCTCTGTGTTGCTATTTTATGTGTGGTTATAGAAATGTGGTTGAATAAAATGACAAAGCATTCTATTTTGATACAATGATGGATAAAAACACTTATTTTTTTTTACTTAAAAGTGCAATTTCCTTTTTCGAAAAAGTGCAACACCTACATGGTGTAGGAAGAGAGATTACGAAGTTCCAAAAAGAAGAATACTGAACAGACTGAATAAAATAATCAAATAAATAATTAAGTAATTTTGGATTCTGATTATATTTAGAAATATAGCAATAGAGATATGGGTACCAAGGCTATTTATTTTTTTTAATAGTTGAATTCCTTTAAAAACCTGTTCCTTACCTTCTACCCCTTCTTGCCCATTTCCATCTCTTTTACTAGAATTAAAATACTCTGATTTATAAGGAATTTAAGAAACTCTGTTCATGTAACAGATTTTGGAAATTACTGAAATAGGCAGCATGTCTGAATGCTCCCAAAAGTATTCACAAATTCGTAAAGCAAATGCTGAAGGTTCCATGCGGGTTTTAATTACAATATATTATTGGATTTCTGCAGAATTTAATTTGCCATATCCCACCCAAAATGTGCTATCCATATCTTCAGAACGCAGCCCACTTCTAACTCTTGTCTGCCAAGGAGGGATGTCCGAATCACCTCAGGGGCGCAGATGTCACCCCTAAAAAGTACTGAGTTGCACTCAAAAATAGAAGTGAGAGTGCTTACACTTACATGCATAGCGCTGATACCCAGGAATGAGAAGTTAACAACTCTAAAGACCTTATGTTTCTTTTGAACACTGAATTCATTCCTCTCTTTTTGAATCTGTAAGTTTCTAGCTGAAGCAAGCTATCTGTTGTGTTTCTCTCCTGAAATGCCAGCAGTGAAATATTTTTTAAATGAGTATTTTTATAAACAATTGCAGAGTTCTGTCCATGGCCTCAAGTGATATTTTCACTACACCGCAGCTACGGCATGCAACGCAGAGAGTAGGATGAGATGGCAAACTAATGGCAGCCATTTGAGTATCCTCTGAATTATTAATAAATTAGATCTATGGAAACCATTTAGAATGTCTCATTAAGCCGATTAACTCCCTATTTCATGAGCAAACACTGGGTGTTCTAACAGAATGGAAGGTAGGAACTAGTAGATAAATAACCATTATTAGAAGAGCTGAGAT
>VWZT01010452.1:55502-78642 GCA_013397055.1 Pachycephala philippinensis | reverse complement strand
TTTTTTTTGGCACAATTGCCAAGCTAGAGAGCAAATGTTACTTTAAAATCTCAGGGAGGACTTTCAAAAATTGGTGTGACAGAAAATTAGCATGAACTATTAAAAAAAAAAAAGATAAACTGATTACATAATAAGTGTTTATGACAATGGAGCTAATAAAGAACGCTATCTAATTTGTACAGGCTATAAAATACAGCAGCTGTAAATTAAAGCTATAGGTGTATCTCTGGTTCTGGTGAGGATTTAGTAACTGGGCTTAGGCACAGTGGATCAAAGTGTAGCCCCTCAGGAATAAACCTGCTGCATCCAAACTGGGAGGAGTACTGATGAGAAGGGATGCTTCACGTGGCATTTTGTCGTTTGTGTCTGCCTGTGTAATTCCAGCATTCTTACCGTAGTGTTTACTGCATTTTAATTGATTAAAGAAATAAATTTGACACACAAAAAATAAACTGTATCTTTGAACACTTAATAAGACTTTCTAAACTACTCTTGTCTCTTTTATTAATTTAAATGCAGACTAGCTGAAGAGGAATTAGACATTTTATGGTGTACTGGAATTAAATTAATGATGATTATTTGGTGATGTAAAATTAATGCATTTTAATCAGCTAATATTAGCGCATCCATTTGCATGCTATTCTTTTGCTCAAGTATTAAATGCAGAATAAAGATGTAGCAGATTAAAATTTTGCAAATAGTTAACAGTCTGTTACAGATTATGTTTTCACCTACACTTGGAAAATTTCAAAAGCACAGCAGTTTATTTTTTCGGTGCAAAAAAGATGATTACGGGAGAACCTAGAAAGAACATTAATGTCTGAATGCAGTCATGTTCTGTGGCCCTACTCACTCAGCAGCTTTTCCCAGGATAACTGAAATTCACGTTACATGACCTTGACATGGTCCACAAAAGCCCCTTCAAATCCTTCCGAAACCTGCATCATCATGCTGGGGATGCTCTAAAATGCCTTGCAGAGACCTAAAACCTTGGAAACACAAAACCAGTCTCATATCAAGGATGCTGATACACAGATTATAACTAGCAGTAAGAACTATTCCTAAGAATTTGGAGCACTTAGCGACATTTTTAATAATTAGGTATTCAATTATTACAAAATTAGCCAATAAATGTCATATAATTGTATTCAACTTCGGTGTGTGTATATATGTAGTTTATTCTAATCTTCTAATATGTTAGTATAAATATTTTCTATTTATTAGCCTTTTAAGCCCCACAAGTTAATATAAATAAGTATAAAATATAAAGACTTGTAAATTTTACTAATTTCTGAGTGATCATACAGAGCCTAGAGACCACCAAATGGTAAAGTAAGATCCCATTTAGTCATAAGGTAAGCTGTCCAAGTTGTCCAGGGAAGTTGTGGAATCACCATTCCTGGAAGTGTTCAAATGAGTGCACGTGGCACTTGGGAACATGGTTTAGTGTTGAACACAGTGGTGCTGGGTTAGCAGTTGGACTTGAGCCTTCTAGAGGTCTTTTCCAACCTCAATGATTCTGGGAATCTATGATCTTAGCTCAGCTCTCTTAGCTGCTCAGTGGTAAAAAGGATTTTCAAATACAGGGTTGGGTTTTTTGCTCCTTAAAATAAGTCCCCAGATTTATACTATTTGGATAAATACAAAGCTGCACCTATTTTCAGTAGGGATTAGTACAAGGAAAGTTTCTCTCACAGAAGACCAAACTCTGCAATCATAACGGGTCCCCTCCAGCCGTATTTATGAATGAATCTCCAAATTATTACTTTCATTGTCCCTGATGAGTGCTACTTTGCATTCCAGTTTCTGTTATTTATAGCACAAAGCCTCAGGGAGTAAGTACAAACAACATATGGAACATCTACCAATTCATGCATAATACTTCAGCTTGACTTGTGCTTCCACAGGGATTTGGGTACTAATACTGAATTATTTCCTTATTGGTCTGGAACCCTCTGAAGGCAATCCCCATTTTTCAAACCATGTGATTTTTATTCCATAAGGAGGAAGAGAAATAATGGAGCACAAGCTCAAGTCATCTTGTTTAGTTGGTTAAGAAGCTACACAGCACTAATGTTTTACTGGTATAATTAGGAAGGCTCTCGTGTTATCTCAACTAGCACACAGTGTGAATTTGACATAGTTTTGGGACCCGGCTGCAGTTCCTGTTTAGCTGATTAGCACTGGTCTGATCACACAGAGCAGACAAAAAGGCATTTTTTCAGGGCTAGAGAAATACTCAGAACAACAACAGAGAGGGTATTTTTTCTCCTTTAGAAAAACACTTGGATTAAAGATCATGGTGAGACTGTTCCTGCCCTTTTGTAATTTCTTTTGTGTCACTCAACCCACGTAAATGCAGAGTCACCCATAAAACTGGTATCTCAAAAGCATGGGAAACATTTTGCACTTGCATCTTGTGCCTGGGGGCTGCCTGAGTTAGGAAGGAAAGAGAAGGGGTGAGCAGGAAAGCAGGAATAGGCATTGGAATGAGGGGGCTGGCTGAACTCAGGGGGAGTTCACCCTGCACCCTCCCGGTGCTGAACACCAAGGGCTTGTCCTGCCTGGGACGCCCTGACCCAGCACAGGGTTAGGGCCTCTGCTTTGCTGGGAATGCTGACACAGGACATGAAGACATGTTATTGCTGGTGGCTCTTGAGAAGGAACACTGGCAAGGCTATAAAATGGTTAAGCCAGAAATCTCTTCTCTCATTCTCAATAAAAGAGAATTAATCCTCTCAGCTGAAGACATAAAACATATTCTGTCAAAGAGAATATACTTTATTGTACGTTCCTTTAACAGCTAACAGTGTTCGCCAAGATATTTCAAACATCAAATCTGTTTGAATTAAAACATGGCCTTTTCTGAAACGACATTTCAGGAATGTATTAATCTCTCTTACTACAGTTGTTACTTAAATGTCTGTGAGTATTCTGCATTTGTAAATAAGTCTCAAATCCCACATTTGATTCCTATCATTTTCCAAAGAGAAAATGGAAGTAGCTTTGAAAACTTCCCCTCCCCTCCCCCCCTTAAAGAGATTAACAATCATATTCTGTAATACTGTGATATTTTCCCCTCTCTGTCTTCCCATAAGTATGATATGACCAATACCTGATGCTACCTCACAGCTGAAGGCTAATCTTTCCTCTAGGGTACCATAACACTGCTGTGGCTTATTTATAAAAAGGAAGCTGTACTCAGAAACTGTACAAATGCAATGTACTTAACCTCTTGCTCTTTCCCTCCTTCCCTCTCTCCCTCCCCTCAAAACTTGATAATGGGCAACAGTTCAATATATTTTTGAGCTACCACCATTTTCACTGAGGTCACTGGAGCCTTTGTTCCTTCTTAGAAATCATACTTCACAATTTGTCAGCCATTTTACTCACTTTAAGATGGGAACTTTTATTTGTTCACTTAAGAACAAACCCTGGCAGATAAACACAGAGGTTAATGTGCTGCCCTTAAGTACAGTTTTGCTAACAAAGGGTTTCTTCAAGCTTAGACAATGTCCTGGTCCTGATGAAATGAATATTTGCATGTTTGTCCTTATGCTTCACCATATGTCATTGCCTGCAATGATGTTGAGTAATACAGCTGTCAGTTTAGCTGATATGGTGGCTGCTTTAATAGATTGAACAAATAGAACCTGATCACCTTAAATTAAATATGGGCATTTTTGCCATATGGTATTTTTCAGGGCTATAACACCGATTGCAAATATGGTTACTGTCATAAAATAAGCTAAAAATCCTAGAGAGACTATTTACGTAAACATCACAATATTGTCTCTGACAAATGAAGTGGAATTTCAGGTAAGGCAAGCTGGGAATCAGATTTCAGTGTCTGGGGAGAACTCATTTTGTAATTTGTTGTATGGCTGTAAAAACAACAAATAACGCATTTTATTACTTGAAAACTCAATTTCTTGAAATTATAGCTTCATTTTTATGATGCATATATCTGAATATGAAATGTATATCAAAATATATGAGGTATGAGAATACAAGCTTTGTCTCTGAAATACAAAAATGCTTCTCTCGTTATACAAACAACTGAGTAGTTATATTGCAATTATTTTTTTTTCCTTTATTTTGTTTATTAATTTGCGGAATTCATTGTCACGGGTTGCTTTGGATACCAGGAGTGTAAATGAAAGAAAATCCCTCAGGGGCTAGGCTGTTCATATACACAAACTGGTGCAAGGAACCCCAGATGAGAGGACATACCAGCTAAAATATCATTCCCATACTTGCTCCAACACTATTTTCCTTCCCCAAATATCAGCTATGGTCTAGTGTTGAAGAAGGTGTAACTTATGATTGTCTCATCTTCTTCAGCACGTTCATTTTTCTGTTCTTCATACTTATTGGCTAAAAACAGGAGATGGAAGCTAAAGGAGATAGCTTCTGCCTCTCCAACACAAAGGCAGCAAAAGGAAAGCGTCCATAACATTTCCACTTTGTGAGAAAAAGACTTTGATTGAAGCTATGCCTAAAGTATATTTTTAAGTTAAAAAGTTATCCCATACTTCAAATGAGGGATTAATTTTCCATGCAGATTATTTAATTGAAGAGGGGTTGGATGTCAATGTCACTATTTGGACTAATATGAACAAAGTTTTCTTTACATGCAGTACCTGAATTTGTTGCTATTAAACATGAAACTTAGTAACAAGATAGCATGCTTTTAGAAAAGCAGTTATAAACATATCTTACATATCTAGATTTCTTAGCAAATTTCTTTTTTCTCCAACACTGCTCAGATTTAAATCTCTACAGTGTCTTTTATAATAACCTGAAGTTTCCAAAAATATTTGCTAAAAATCCTATTTATTTGTTACTACATAAAGTTTTCTGCTATATAAACACATTGCAAATAAGAATGTAATTTTAAAAATCAAAACTGTAAGGGCAGAGCATTGGGAATAGTGAATTTTAAGCACAATTTTCAAAACTGATAAATTATCTAAATTATAATGATGGTTAATTGTGTTCTTCCTTTTACAGACAAGACAAAGCTTGCAAACGGGGACTGCATCTTGGTTTTAGTACATAACCCCCAGCCCAGTCTTTGAAATGCAATGAGCAGTAGAAAAATTTGGTGTAATCCTACCCTGAGCCAGTGATTCAATTTTCCAAAGAAGAAAAATTGCTCTTCTGTGAAACTCTTATGCCAATAGTCCAGAGTGGATAAGAGTTTAAAGGTCAGAAGGAATAAAGTGCATCAAATCTGGACATTAATAACACTTCAGTGTAGAGAACTATTTTGTCTAACACTAAGGAGAGTTTTTTGCTGGTATTGATCCTAACATTGGTTCTCTATCATCAGTCAAGACACATCAAAATCAGGATCTGTTTGGGGGGAAAGCAAAATCAAAAAGGGGGAAAGAGAAAAAGGCTATTGGACTTGACTGCTATATAAGTATGCTGCTCATCAATTTAAGATTAATTGATACAGAAAGCTCTTTTGATAAGGATAGGAAGCTGGAATCCATATTTTTAAGCAACTATTTTCTGGACAATTATTTCAAATAATAGCATTAATTATCAGTTCAGGAACTGGCAGGAAATTCGTCATATGGCAAGACTTCATTGATGACATTTCTTGTAGAGGTTTTAGTTAGCACTCAGAATCCAGACAAATACAGGAAGTTATGGATTTAAGGTGTGGAGGAAGATTTCTTTTTACAGCACTGTCATCATCTATCTTTCCAGCCCTTCTCACCCTCAAAGAAAAGAGAGAAGGCAGCAATAGGCTTCTATTTCCAAAAACTGTCCTCAAGAAAAACGAATATGATCTCTGCAGCTGCATTAAATTAATACATTGTTTAGCCATTTACAGCTCTTAGATTTTAAAAATTATTTTAACTTTTTGATTAATCAAAACAAAAATTAAAAAATTGTTTCTATCTCTCTTCCAGAAATATTTCAGTTTTTTGCCCACCCACTTTGCAACACAATATTCACAGTCAGCTCACGGATACACTGCTCAACGATGTACAAAGCTTTCTTGACATTTTTAGTGCCATAATATCTTCTAATTACAAATCTGGTCACAGGTTAAAGGAAATCTGAGAAGAACTGGACAGACTCAAGATAGAGGAGTGGGACTATGAAAGAAGAGCTTGAAGAACTGTATTTCATTTTTTCTGCCATTCTCAAGGCTGGGATCAATCACAGCCTCATAGGTCCTTATGGTCCTGTTTGATTTTGGGGAGATAAAAACTGTGTCCTCTTCACTGCATTTCTTCACACAGAAGACCTGGCAAGACAATCTGGGCACAGGAACGTCCTGCAGAGCAGAATCCCATGTGGCTGGGAAGGGAAGCTGCCAAAGGTGGTGCAGAGAGCTCTGGGAGGGACAGGCAGAGATTGAAGGCCATCCTCTGTTTAAGATGATGCCCTCTGAGATCTCGTTGCTGCGCTACAAAATATAATCCCAGCAGTGCTAAATGCAAAGTGCTGTTACAACTAGTGCAGACCAGGACAAGAGAAGGCCAAGCTGTTAACAGCACCTCATGGCTTCCGAAGGAGCTCAATTGATGGCAGCAAGAGAGAGGAGGCAACCCCTGGTTCCATCAGCCAAAGCTCTGCTGGATACAGCACATTCCCAGCAGCAAGAGCCATCCTTGCTGGGCAAGAGAAAAACTCAGGGGAAGACTTGCTCTTTTACAGGGGAGATGTTACATCTCCCCAGCAGCTGTGCTGGTACAAAGGCAGCCTCAACTACACAAACCTCAGAAGCACTTGGGAAAAAGATGTCATATCGAAGAGCTGACCAAAGAGAAGCACTTTCAGACAGATACAATTAATGGGAAATTGTAGTAAAATCTGCATGAAATGATGATTATTTTGGATACAGGCTGAATGAACAACTTGAATTTTATTTCAGGCTTGTTTGAAGGAAGCCTCACGTTCCTTTGTCTGCTTTCAGCACTCTGAAACACAGAATGAGTACACAAGGAACAAAATAAAAGCAAATGATCTGTATAGGATTTTTTTTACTTTGCAAACAAACCATGATCACATCACAACAGACTTTGATCAAGGCCAGAACATTTTATTCAATTTTTAAATTCAGTAATATCATCAGAGTATACTAAATTCTTTTTTTTAATTTTTTTTTTTATTTATATGGGAACTGCATTTGGAAAATCAACCAGCCTTTTGAATGTTTTCAGCTCATGGTACTGAACCCACAACCCTTCAGTCCAAATAATAATCAAATTCTGTTCACAGCTACTCCCCATAACTCTGTGACAAAAGTGGAAGCATTTAAGGTTTTCCTAGCTCAGCCTGCCAATTTCAGGCCATTGTTTTTGTTCCAGAAGGGATATGGGCCTATGAGAGATATAAATTAAGCGACCCGAGCTGTATGAAAGAAAAAATGTAAATGCAAGAACTTCTTCAAAGCTGCACTATGAAACAGTCGTTTAACTAGAGGAGTTGTTATTTCATCTTTTTCCAATTAAAAAGAGGAACAACACAGAACTGAGGTCTAAATTTCAGATATATCAGGATGGTATAAGATTCTGGTTTTGAAGAACAAATGCTCAAGGACACCCTTTCGAGGCCCCTTCCGACCCTACATACGTGATACTCTAAGTTTTGAGCCAAGAATCCTTTTGGAATGTGTAAAGACAAAAGGAAGGCTCAGGAGTCCCAGTCATGACTCTAAGTTATTAAGGGATGTCCAGGTTTGGAGGTGATAGAAAGGCAAAGTAATTAGCTTACACAGTTCAGTGTCCAAGCAACGTGTCAGATGAAAGGAGCTTTCAAACCTCTCCCTCCTCATCGACTTTGATTCCTTTATACTCTAGCAGTTCATAGAGAGGCTTGCAAGGAGAACTGGATACCTATTGACAGCTGAGACGAATTATTAAGGTGAACTGAAATGAAATGCCCTTGTTTCCTGCACCAGTGAACATCCCCAATGTGGCATCTCTTTTATTAGAGATGAAACTACTCTGTTATTCTCTCCATTCCACCGTTTTCTGAACGTTCAAGATAGCAATTTCAATGGCAGCAAAGGACACTGAATACATTGTATTTCAGAGACAAAAGTTCCATTGTTACTGTTCACTGGTATTTCTACCCTGGAAAATTAGAATGACACAACTCATACTAAAGTATAAATGTGTAGAAGCATATATTAGTATTATAATTTTTTAAATCTCATCTACAATAGTGAAATATAAGAAGACATAGGAAAAAATAAAAAGGAATCTCAGGAAACTCACTAATCAAATCAATAAAATTAATTATAACCTAGTAAACTAGCAGTGTAGGGAATATGATTCTAATCTATTGTGTCCCTTGAAAAAAAAAAATCAGTCCTAAGATTTTTTTTTAAGAAACCTCCACAAAATTTGCCATTATGCCTTGTAGCTTGAATATATTATGAGTGTCTTGCTCTGAATCTCTGTGAACAGAACTTTCAATTGTTTTTGTTCCTAACAGGTGGTGGTGGGGGTTGTGTATCTGTATTGTCATTTAAAAAAAAAAAAAAATCCACACCAACCCAAAACCTTTTTGTATTCACTTTATCCCACCAAAGTCAGAGGTGTTAGAACAGATCAACAACCCAGTTTTCTAGGAATTTGCTAACACAGAATAAAAGCCGTTAAGATTATGCAATTAGTAAAAAAATGGGTATTTGGAAACTGTATAAGAGCAAACTTTACATTGTACTGTAGAGTCCAGCACACTGTACTACAGTAATTATAAGTGCATTACCAGTCTGTTTAGTAAATTTTTCTACTACATTCTAGTCTGTAAAACTGACTGATTTTGTCAGGTCCAGCTGACTGCAACTATTTTCTGACCTCTTGAAAGTACCTCTTCTATATTCTGATAATATTTGCAGAACACTTATCTTCAATAATTAGTGATTTTAGGGGAGAAAAAGTGCAAGAAGCCAGCCAAGAATTCCAAATGCACTGCTTTAGAGCTTCACAGCATCCAAATGTATTTTAAATGATAATTCCAAATACAGCACTTTACATGCTCAATATTAATGCAATTTGTACTGGTGACCAGTTTATGCTCTGTCATGCAGAAATACGCTTTTTTTAAAGCCTACAGTCAAGCGATAAATTGCACAGTGCTCTCTAAAACACACTTCTCATTCACATTTTCCTCCACCACCTGTTAATACAGGGGCCCCAGAAGTCACTGTAACATGCCAGATGCAACTTCAAACAGTGCCCATTTTCTAAAATCAGCAAGTCAGAGATAAATTTTACATTTTCCCTTCACAGTAGCCGAACATTTGTTTCTCTCTTCCAAAATGAAAAAAAAAAAGGAATTCAAGAAACAGAAGAAAACCTAAAACTGCCGAGTTAGGGGAAAGGATTCCATCTTGTGTCACTAACAGATATGCCATAAATAAACAATTAATTAATGCCTTTGCTTGGGAACACAGAGAACTTGACAGCATCTGAAAAAGATGCTAGTTTCCCTAGTGGCCTGTAATTCACTTTTAAGCTTTTAAATTTTCTTCCCTTGGGACTTTCAAAATCTTACATTTATGAAAATAAAAGTGCATGTAAAACATTCATAAAAGTATGATATACTTACAGTTTAAAAAATTCCTTGCTCTTTTTTAACCTAGCATTTCTTAGCAAGAAGCAGATGTATATCAAAGATGGTCAAGGGCAGAAACAATAACTAGAATCAATTTTCAACAAGTTAGCAATTTCATTCTTCACATTTCAGCTCAACATCAGTTAGGTGAAACATTATAACAAGCCAAATACTGTAATCGAAGAAAATAGCTTTTTACATTTTTATCATCTCTGTCCTTCACGAAAAGCACCTGTGATCCTCTCAGGGTCCCAAAGGGGGCTCCTGCCTGACACGGCTGTGAAGAGCAATCAGGTACCGCTCTTTAAGAGGAGGCTTCTACATGATCAAAAGCAGGGCAGGCTGCCAGTTTTCCTGGCAATCCCAAACGGACAACATTCCATTATGCACACCTCCCTCAGCCCCAATTCATACTGAGCTCAAATAAAAGCCTTGGCTGTGCAGCCTGTGTGAAAATGGCAGGCAGCCACTCACTCTGGTGAGATTGGATCAAAGGGAAGAGGATAAGAGACAGAGCCGATTACACCATTGCTCTTCCTGAGCTGTTCGATACATCAGCAGCTCGATGTGTGTGATACCTCAAAAATCTCCTTCAAACTATTTGTAAGAATTCATCCCTGTTTAGTCTCTATCTTGCAAGCCACTGGCACATTTGCTGCTGGAAACATGACCCACCATGGCAGTAAAATCCCAGCTGTATTACACATAAGGGACTTAGCCAAAATGTGGCTTTTACTAGAAATGAATATATGCACAATGACTTGACAGTGTAATTGTTGTGTAAATATATTCGTTTATTGGTAGTTTTTTGTTATAAGTAGTAAGTACCCTAAATTGGCCCAAGCAGAAATTAAGACAAATTATATATTAGTCCTTACAGATTTAGTCAAAACCAAGTACCCCAGGCCTTGCCTGCAACTGCTCAGATGACCCAAGGAGGTTAGATTTTCCATGCAGCCAGCAGCTCCAATGTCACATGAACAGTCACTTTTTCCCAAGAGCTCAGCTTCCCTAATACTCTTTGAAAAGTGTAATCTGCATAGATCTTTTTGAGTGCTATTTTCCACATCTTATTTAACATGCAGATTTTTTTCTTAGGACTCCTGGGCTTTGTTGTCAGAGATGGCCTTGACTGAATGTTAATTGTAGATTCCACCAGAATCACCACAAGGAGCAACAAAAGGATGAATTTAACCACTTCTCCATAAGGAAGAAAAGACCCAAGAAAACACAGTCCAAATATAGTTACAAAGAAAGAAAAGGGATTGTTAAGAAGAAGGCCTTTGAAAGCCTCACACTCAATTTGTATTTTCTAGGTCCTTGACATCTCCCTACTGTTTTGACATCCATTCAACATTCTGGTTTCCAAACTTTCCTTGACTGATTTAGCACAGCAGCACATAAGGCCAAGAACTGAGTAGGCAGTTAACTTTTCAAAACACTTGTTTTGCACAAAACTCTCAGAAACTCTTCTTAAAATGCCTTTTTAAATTTTTTTTTTTTGAAAGGAGTTTTTAATTTAAAACATTTCTTCCCTCCAAATTCTTGCAAGAGCATTAGGTGAAAACAGAACTATTACCTTTCATCATTACATTCAATGAGAATTCTAGTTGTAATAGAAACATTTTATGTCCCTTGACTTTCTCATAAAACAGTATTTATAGAGCTTATTCACATAGTACAGTTGCTTTTTCCATTCACATTCCTGTATCATCTACATTATTATAGTTTCTAAATCCTTGACATGCTAACATACAACAAAATTTTCCTTTACCTAGAAAAGAAAAAGGGATCATTTACTCACCAGAAAATTCAATTCCAACAGAGCCATTGCACAGGAAGTTCTGTTTCAACAGACAAGAAAATTGTAATTATTATATTTAAAAATTGTTTTTCTGCATCTTTTTGGACAGTGCTATGCAGGACTAACAAAGCTCTTCCCCTTACAATACAATATAACAATGTAAGGAAAACTGACTGGAAAGAGAAGATTCACAAGAGCCTGAAGAAGTTTTCTGTTCCATTATGACTGTTTCTCTCTTCATGATTAATTACTGGTGCCTATTTACAGACTCCGTGCAGTGAAACGCAAACAAGTTTGAAGAGGGGGGAATCAGTAGTATTGTGTGAACACCACCAAGTAGTACCAATCCCACTGCCAAACTCAGTGTGCAGTAATTGCTTCCAGGTTCAATTCCCTGGTGTGTGGACAGAGACTTGGTTTGGGTCCTTGAGAACCAATAAGCTCTGTAGATTGCTGTAGTGGATGACAGCTCTCACACGCTTGAGGTTGACATTACTTTGAACAGAGAACGTGAATTGACTGTGGGAGTCCCACGGTGGTCATCCTGCAGAGTCCTCACCCCCAGAGAACTGAAAACTCTGTGCCACATTTGGTATTTTAGCACTTACTCATCGCTGCCAGTCTAGCATAAAGCTCAAGAAGTATTTTCAAAGCTGTAACTTTTCAAACTATTCCAGCCAGCTTATTGTCCTCAGACCTCCATAGCTCCAACACCATCACTACATAAACTACATGTGACATTTGGCTTTGCCTTCTGCTGGATGAATGCTATTAGATAGATACATTCAAAAAATCTGTTTTACTGGAGATGCCTTTTTAGCATTTGAGGTCTGAGGAGAAAAGGAATGTAATATTATCTTTTCTGTGGAAAGACAATCCATTGGCAAATACAGACCTCCATAAAATGAGCAGAAAATGTAAGACTTAGACCAATTTGACTCTCTTCTTCACCTAAAGCTCATAATAGCACAGAAAGCATTCTGTTCTGTCTCTCCTCATCGAAACACTACTGAGACAAGCCCATTTAATTGGAGCAGAAAAGGTTTTTTTCCCCTGAAAAACCTTCAGCCTCAGTGCACATGTTAATCTGCCTTCATTCCAATTTTCTGACAGCAAGAGTCATTGGATTTATTTCACTGAATTGCAGTAGTTCACTAGTGAATTATGCTATCATTTTAAACTGATTGTATTTTCTAGGCAGATAATAGCACAATCATTAGATAAGTCCAACTTCTCATTTATCAACATCTTATTCAGGTAACTGAAAAGAAGAAGGTATCTTAAGACGCGAGGAAAAATTAAAATACCTACATTTACAGAGAAAATAAATTCCTGTCACATCCTTGACATGAGTATCATAATACTTTTGTTTCAGACATCTACCTAATAAAACTTACAAAGCACTGGGAAATTCTGAAACCTTCAAAACTCAGCTGGCTTCAGGTTCTTAGGACAGGAAGAGATATCGACAATATTCAAGTTTAAACTCCTCTGCTCCATCTTGTAGCAGAGAACACAAACAGGAGAACACTGCTACAGGGGGCAGGATGTCTCAACACCTGCACAAACTGTACCTTGGTTGCAGGGGCTGCTGCTCCATGCTACCAGGCAATAGAAATCTCACAAATTACCACAGAATTCAGGATAGGCTGGGGGGCAGGAAGCAGGAGAGAATACTTAATTACTCTCCAGAGTAATAAAATAGCAAAGCAGTAAATTAGTTCTTGTAATTTTTCACGCTGTCTTTTCCAACATTGTTACCACAATTGCTAGCATATTTTCTACTGCTGCTTCAAACAAATGCAGAGTTACACTTCAGTTCACATCAACTTCTCTCCCTGCCACAAGGAACATATATTTTTTGAAGCATTATCTAAAGTTTCAGCACCCTGGTGATTAAAGAACGTGTGGCAAAATGCACACATACTGAAAATGCACCAAACACCAACTGAACACACATGGAATATTTATAACACTCTCAGAAGAGCCAGGCTGAGACTGGGAACACCTTCTTTTTACTTAACTTTTCTAGTGTCAGGTTGCCACTGCTGTCACTAAGATCTCACCTCCTTTATTCCCTCATTCATTCCTTATCCAGCAAAAGCTACAGCCGTGCAGAGTGCCAGTGGACACTGTGATACGCAGAAGGAGGCTCTGATTATTGTCTAAATGTTCTGGTCTAAGCAACAGGCAAATCAACTGCAACAAGTACTCCAGTTAGATTTTGAGTTTAGGAAAAGTTTGTCTCAGTATCAGGAGTTTCTAGAAAAACTTGCATTCATGGTAACACATTCAAGGATTTCACTCTCACAAGGTTAAACTCATGAATGAAAAAGTTCTGCTAACGAAATACCAGAGTCCAGAACTGCCACTAACTTAGACATTTTCTACTCTCCTGAATGCAACACACTTGGCAAGACTGCTTATTTCACTGAGTCAAGAAAGGCAGATGTAACAATCTGTAAGAGCCATGTTAAGCCAGCTCCTTAACTTGGCTCTTAGACTTCTGTGAGAGCAATCATGACAAGGAAATCGAGAAATACCTGTTTGTTTTAAAACATTTTTTATAAAACTTTTATAAATCAACAATGAAAATGTGTCACGGGCAGCAAGAGAATGAAGGAAGAAGCATGGCTTAGTACAAAGTAAAAATAACAGTATTCTCACTTAAAACTGAGAACTCTGTAGCAAGTTTGCATACCAAACTACTTAAAAGTGTTCATTCATACAAAATAATTTAATCACATATAGCTCTACAACAGCTGTAAATATTCCAAGTTAGCAACAACAAAATTACTTTTAAAAGTAATTCCAAGTTTTTAATGGTCTATAAATGTAACCCATATAAACAGAACATTTTAATACTCAAGCGGAAGAAGGGCATTTACTCTTCAATAGCCCTGTAACCAGATCTATCAGAAATGTACCTTTCATCCCAATTAACCACGACAGTGAATACCCCATTGGAGCATTTCCCAGTTTGGATGCAGACTGAAGGTTAACCAGAAGCAAAGGTGTGATCCCAGAGCAGGGAGGTGCAGGCAGACAGACCCAGGAAGGCAGAACATGGAACCCAAGGATCACACTGCAACAGGAACACACTCTGAGAAATGGCAAGGGCTGCAAAAACTGCACCAATGTTCTGTCAGCTTTGCTGAGAGGACCTCAGCACTTGGAAGTTCACATGAGAAATCATGGAATAGGTAAACCACTGCCAGAGATAGTGTTTGGTTGTTTTTTTTTTCCACAGAAAAGGAACTTAGGGCTCCCTGGACGGGCTTTATCTTTCTATTGCATAAAGATCAGCTAAATGTATGGGACCACTTTATAGTTGGTGGAGACAAGTGGGAGTCAGCACAACTGCCTAAAGGAAGAAAATCTATTCTTTTTGTTTCTGTGTATCATCCTATGCAGAGGTAGACCAAACACATTTCAAAAAAAGCATTCTTTTTATCCTTACTGCTCCTGATTTTGACAAAGTCTGTAACAGGACTCGGGGGTAGCTTTCACCATAGCAAGCTATAAAATCTTAAGTAGCATCTTCCCAAGTCCATCTCCCTAACAGCATTCTGAAAGGATGCTTCAAAGTATGCATTTTGGGTTTAGTTCTAGATCATGGAGGAAACAGCCCATCCTCGTCTCTTTCCAGTTAAATCTCTAATTGCTCTTGTGTTAAATGAACTCAGAAATAAGTTTCAGTCACTACAGAAAGGGTAATCATTTACTTACCTGCTTTTAAGAAAATTGTGAAGTGTAACAAGAAGTGGAAAAGTTTCTCTAGGCTTTGCTTTTTAATGCCAGTTAGCACTTATTTAGCTCATTGGATGTTAAAGATCAGAAAATCCAATGTTTTGTTTTTCACACAGCAATTCAAACTGATTGACAGTTCTTCTGTGGGACTTGTCCCCACAGACATTAGGAATCAGGAATTTGATTTTGTTACATTTACTCTTCTAATGCTGTACAAAAGGAAAAGATAAAAAAGTAAAGGCAAATTCATCAAATGCTTACAAATCCAAAAAAGCAATTTTCTTTGTCACTTATTATCCATCAGTCAATCTGAGCATCTTTTTTTCATTTTTAAGCTGTCAAATCAAACTCCATTTGACTAAAACGAACCTTTAGAGTCAAATGTTGATATACAGTACGATATTTTCTGGTACATATACATCATTTGGCTATTTGACTACAGTTCCCTTTTCATTTGAATGAGCTTTCATGCCTTTCTGACATGAGACTCCCAGTCATCTTTCCTGACTATCAATATTAATGCAGCAGAATGCTAACAAACCGGATAAAAAAAAATAAAAAATGAGAGGTTCATGTCTACCATCTATTCGTTTTTACTTCAATGGATCATCTCCCCCATGTCATAGTTATCTAATGACATGAAGCTCAAAACAAGAGCATCAGACACCAGCCTTCTGCTGTCCTCTGTGCCAGCACAGGTCCTCGTCTCAAGCACAACTCAGTGCAGCATTAGGTGGGAATTTGGCATAAATACAGAGTGTATCCACAAAACCAGCAAAAGTAAACAAAATAAGGTGACAAAGCTGCTTGGGCCACCAAATACGACAAGAGACCTGTGTTCAATTCTGTCCTTTTCCAAAAGACAATGTAATTCCCTTTCCTGTACCTCAGTTCTGAACTTGTAAGGAGTGGCAGGACTTCCCCTGTGTGATCTCAGACTCTGTATCTGGAAGAAAAAGACTCATTCAGAGAGAGGTTTGGGAGTGTGTGAGCATCCTGAGCAGAAAAAAAAAAAAAGAGGCAACAATATCCTTCCTTCTTTAAAGCACATGAACTAGAACATGATCCTGGTAAACGGTCCATCTGCCCCACTGCTGTTTTCAGCACAGTTCAAACGTACTTAGGGCAAAATAAAACCAGGAAAACCACATTTCACTGCTTTCCTTTTGTATACACCTTCTATCCAAGAACTTCCAGCCCAGAGGATTCACTTTAATTATTAATTATAATTTTTAATTCTTAATTTAATGCTTAATTCTTAATTAATACTTTTAATAGTTAATTCTTCAGCAAGTACTACTTAGCCTGTTAATTCTTGTTTGTAATTCATATATTATAAATAATCCTTACTCCTACTTGTCAGCAATATTTAGTAGCAGATTCTTTATAAAGTCAAATACCTGACATTTTAAACTATTTTCAAATATGGAACATTCAGTTCTACTGATTAGTGCAGTATCTTCCATAAAAACTCAGAATTAAGTTTTAATTTTATTTGGAATTCATGATGAAGGCTCCATATGTAACTATCACCATTAAAAAACAAACCAAAAAAACCATCAACAGCCCAAGAACTTTGGTTTAAACCAACCAGAAGTGGTCCCAGTATCCCTTTTTCTGTGCTCTACCTTAAGTTGGTAAAATATATTGGTAATTCACGTTTAGCAACACTGGCATGAACCTTAACCATTAGATGGTTTATTAGGATGAAGAAAACTGATTTGGATAGAACAAGCTTTCTTCCAGCTTCGGAATTACGTGGAGTTCAGTGCTGTTCACTGTTAGAAATCAGTGTCAGGGAGGTTGACTCTACCAACTCATAACACTGTGAGAGGTTACACCCAGCTGGCAGAGTTCTATTAACTGTGCAGGGTTTTTAATGCTTTTGGCTGGCACGTGTTTCAAGTCAATCAAAGCCTTCATTTTCACATGCTTTCTCCTTCTGTTTTCTAAGGCTGCCACTAAACTTCTACTCTAAATTATTTCTGTACTACAGCTCAGTGTTATCCTATAGCTTCATTTTATTCCAGAGACAGGTCAATTTCTGCCACAACAGCCATTCTAAACATACATTTTCAAATAAATAACAATGAAAAAAACCCCAAATATATTTGTAAAGTATTTGCATTCAGAGCAGGAAACTATCTTCTTTATTAAGCAAACAAAATCTTGGACCCTCATTTCTCCTGAAATTAGAATATTTCAGTCTCAATTCCAGTAGTACATTTGGTTTATCTCTATAGTTTAGCTATGCAATAAAATCTGAGCCTTAAGCCGATTATCTAATTCTAGTGTAAACATGCAAGATATTCAACTTCATTTGTTCTGCCCAGGCAGAACAGAAAACCTCAAAACTTACTAGGAATGAAAGAAAAGATAACAAAAATTATGTACCTCCTAAAAATAGATATGTTTATGAAACAAAGATATTTCTCTTTCGTCTTTCATTCTAGTTTATTTTCCCACCATAAACCATGTTCCCTGACTCCATCATGGAATAAACACGCAATCATTCCTAATGATAAGAACAGGACATGATAAGTACACAAAGGTTAAACAAACAAAACCCTAAAACCAAAACCCATCTGGAGCCATTTTCTTTGATTAAGAGCCTTCCCAGGACTGTCATACCACAGAAAAAGCACAGGAATCAAAACCATAAGAAAAATCAAAAGCTGCTCAGACCATCCTCATTTCATTTACGTGAGATATTTCTCCAAGTACTAAAATATGTAGAACATAGTTGGGGTTTTTTGTTTGGTTGGTTTTTCATTTTTATTTTGTGTTAGGGTTTTTTTTTAATATTAAAATCAAAATTTCCATAGAAAGCTATAGAGTACCTGGGTTAATAATCCTTTCTTGTCACCCTAAACATAGATTTCTGTCAAGGGCACATAGATGGGTTTTGTGAAGTTACAGGACTGGAGTTCAGATTAATGGTTCCTGTCTGTCTGTCACCTGGAATGGACACTTTCAATAAATGCTTGCAGCATGACTATAATTGGCTCTTTTTGTTTTTAGTTATCTTGCAAATATTTTATTGGCAACTCTTTGTAAATGAAGTTGCTTAACTGTGATTCAAGGTAAATGGAAACCATTCAGATCTAATGGGAAAATAAGTGTTCTCAGGAGAAGAAAAAACCTCTTGATTTGAAGCTGAGCCCACAGATGAATCAGTTTACTTTCCTTTAACAGATTTTCCCCCCAGGTTCTCTGCTCCTAGCATTTAACCATTCCTGTTAGGAGAACCTTTGAGAAGCAAAGGTCATTCCGCGCACTGCTGAGCCAACCCTTGCACAGCGGATGTTGATACTGATACCTGAAGTCCAGATTGTGATACGGTTGTGATGTTGTCTGGTCCAGCACTGGAACAATGTTGGATTCAGACAGAAGCCTTCCACAACACCGTGACACCCTTCAGGTACTACTCAGCTGCATCAGCTGTGAAGCGGTGACCGAAAAGGAAAATGCTTCAAGCCCATGTCCAATTGCATGAGTTTCCAGCCTTCCAGACCTGTTAACACTCACCTTTAGAGACAGCAGATTAGGCTCACTTTTAGTGCCTTACCATCTGGCACTGCATCACTTAATGGGTGAGCTTTCCACTCTACTTTGATCAAAATAAAACAGAAAATAAAATTAATCACAAACATCATGCTGTACACATACCATCCAAAATATCTGATTGAAAAAACACTCTTGGTGCATTTGTTGCATGAACAATTTGGTGTCTGAAGAAGCAGTTGTGTTCCACACATTTTGCCAGTAAAAGTCACTGAAGTACTAGAAATGCACATTTAATCAAAATCTAAGAAGTTATAATTACCACAGAAAGCAATTACTTCAGAAAAAGATAATTCTTTTCCTCAGTAGTATTATCATCTAAAATCTTATTTATTCATGACTAGTCTATAGTAAACTCAGCCTACGTTCTAATGACTCTAGAAAGCAGTATTATTATACAGTAAAAATAATTTAAATCAACACTTACTAAATGAAAAAACACATTTGACAGTACCTCCCCAGAGTATGTGAAAACCACTTTTTCTGTTTACCACCTCATTTTCAAAGTAGTCTATTTTTGTGTTGATAACTAGCTGTAATTGTTGGATCAGCTGTACTGTTGATCAAAGTATCTAGAATATACCACAATAATATTCTAGAATTGTACAGGGTTAAATGAAAGCAGGTCACAATTGTGATACCAAACCAGGCATGGTTTTATTTCTCCTTGCTTTCAGAATAACTTTAAAAAAATTACTACAACTACTACCTTTGTGGAGTGGTAATAACATCTCTTAGAAAAAAATGCTGATTTACTTTTCTAAATCTATTTTTAAGTGTATGTTCTCAAGAAAAATGTGATTTTCCTCCTGAGAATAATTTCCAGAGAGGCACAGAGAGAGAAAGAGTTGGCTGATAGCAAGGACTTTGTTATCTGCCCAAGTGAAAAAACCCCACACTTTAAAGATATTCAGCATGTACAATTTTAAGGGAGATGGTATTTTTTCACTCTGTTTTCAAAAAAAGTCAGTGATATACAGTAATTCTGTATGTGTAAGAGCTTGATGCTGCCAAGACATAGATGCTGAGAGGTTGTTTATCCAAACTCACTTGTTTCGTGCAATGTTCAAACCTTATGCAAGCAAAACACAGGAAACAATAAAACTATGAAATATTCCATTATTCACTACATAGAAGTAAGACTTTTCTAGACATATATTGTGTCTGACAAGGACCAGAACAAAGTCTGCTTTGCTGTCCTCTATAAGCAGTTTCTCGCTACCAGATGAAAGGCAGACCTCAGCTTTAATGCACCACAGGAGACAGGAACTTCATTTTGTAGAAGCCCAGCAGGGTCAAACTCAGAAAGATCACACAGATTCATGGGACAGACCAGAACACACAGAGAGATGGAACGTCAGGACCCAGAAAAATGGCACTGCAGCTCTGTGTTCCAATAGCAAGCTGGACAAGGGATGTTGGGTGGCAGCAGAACACAACAGCATCATCAAGCATTTGTCTTAAATTACTAACTTACGAAAAATCTGCAGACTGGCATATCTCCAGTGGGAGTTACTTACTGGACAAAGCCCAAAAATACCAATCAAGACCAAGCAAGTTTCAAACTGCCAAGCTCCTCTACCTCTTGGGATATACAATGTGTTGTAAAGAACATAAAACCATAGAATCTCCTGAGCTGGAAGGGACCCACAGGGATCATCCTGTCCAGCTCCTGGCCCTGCACAAACACCCAGCAATCCCACCCTGTGCCTGAGAGCCTTGTCCAAACACTCCTGGAACTCCAGCAGCCTTGGGGCTGTGACCATTCTCTGGGGATCCTGTTCAGTGCCCCACGACCTTCTGCGGGGAAAAAACCTTCTCCTAATATCCAACCTAAATCTCCCCTGGCACAGCTCCAGCCATTCCCTTGGGTGCTGTTGCTGGTCACCAGAGAACAGAGATCAGTACCTGCCCTTCTGCTTCCTGTGGTGAGGAAGCTGCAACCAACAATGAAGTCTCCCCTCAGCCTCTTCTTCTGCAGGCTGAAAAAGCCAAGTGCCCTCAAAAGGTTTCCCCTCCGGACCCTTCACCAGTCTTCATAGCCTCCTTTGGAAAATCTCAATGTATCTCTTTCATATTTATTAACTGCCCACAGCACTCGAGGCTGCATCAAACAAAAAGTTTGCTCTAAGTCAGTCCCCTAAGACTCATTGGAGGCTAAAGAATTACAGACCGTTTCTCAGGGCAAAGAGCATCACGGTGAATTGGAACTGACCTCCTTGTTTGAGGAGTCGTCTTCAGAGGCCATGCCCATTTACCAAACACCAGGCATTTAGAGAGAGTACAATATCCTGCTCAATGTACCCCATCAGCTTTTGCTTTTAATGTATCTTCTGCAAGGAAGTAGAACATTGTTTTGATAGTATCCATCTTTTACATGCTACAGAGGGAAAAACCTGAAAAACTGTCCCTCTTTAAAAGCAAAAGGAAACGAGAGTTTGTAGTGATACAGTTCCTTGATATAATTCCTTCCTGAGAGCATCCTCTCATCCATTACTCTGCATCAGTCTACACTCTGTCTCTCTAATCTTTTTAAGTCTTGATAAAACCCACTTGTCATAAAAATAGATTTGAAAAATGAACTTGCAAATGCATTTAAAATTTAAATAGAGCAACACACTCAGATTACAAATACTCAGTATTAAGACAGTGATATTATATAATCACCATTTATTACAAATTATGTTTTGTATGTTGCACAAAGTACAACACAAGTACTGCACTTTGTATAGCCACGTACAACTGGTGTAAGGGGGGAAAAAAGGTCATAGGCACTTTGCAGACTACTTTACTGTCCCTTAATCTTCTGCCACTATAATAGTTTGCAGGGGTTTTTTATTCATCTCAAAGTGGATTCATATCTGAGTTTTGAAAAGAATCCCATCTTACATGTGACATGAAAATATACTACTTTTTGAACAGCTAGCCTCTCCCTCCCTTACTGTCAGTGATTTGGCTACAATTTGTTGCATTTCATAACACACCTGTGTTATTGCTAATAACTTTCAAGAACATCAGATGTGTGTAGGAGTTGTCCAACACATTAACAAGAGCGTCTCTACACAGTTATTTTCACAACAGGCTGTACTTCGGAACAAATTCCCAATATCCCAACTCAGAGAAGACATCTTCTAAAATAATTTGTTTTAATCACAGCAGTGACAGTAGTTCTTGGAAATGAACCACCTCATGTTACCTCCAAGTAACCTTATGCATCCAGCCTCTTAATCACTTTTGCATCGGATAATTGTTCCTGTTGTAAGTTAATTGGCAATTATACCTAATGACACAGTACCTTAAGAATAAAACATTGATTCTTGCTTTCATTGACTGATATTTGTTAGTAATTTGAGTTTCTGAGAGCTTCTGGCATTCTGCAATATATTTTATAAATGCTGATTATTAATAATTAGACAGAGAATACTGTGGATCATAGGAATAGAAAGGGAGAAGTTGTGTCTCCCTGCCCCAGGGGAAATGCTTGTCTGCTTCTGCCTTTCCTGGCAGATATTCTAGTCAGTCCAGACACTGCTCAGTGGCCTCTCACGAGAAAGGCTTCACACTTCTCTGATCAGTTTGTCTAGTAGGCATGCCATTAAAACATTTTTCCTTATTCTCAATTAACATTTCTTTACTCCACAGTCACGGGAAAGGCATTACACCTTGCTATTTTACAACAGCCTGTTACCCACTTGAAAGTGCTACATACTTGATGTTTTAAGTTAAACACTGGAAGTTATTCCTTGTAGTAAGACTGTGGGAATCAGTCATTCCCATTTCTTTTCTGTGGAGTGGTTACTAATTGCCATGCCATGGCTGAAAGCCATGCTGTAGTAGAGAGACTGCTGAGACTGCTTCACTGTGATATTTGTTGGCTTTTGTTTGGGGGTTTTTTGCCTTGTTTTTAAAATATTATTATTCACTATAACATATATAGCTATATGATACCTATGTAAACTATTTTACTTGGTGAGGTGAACCTACTTTGAAGTCAGCCAGAGCCACAGTTTGTGGCAGGTCAGACTACAGAAAGCACAAGCACTGGGCTGAGTGGCATCCCCTGTGCTGGGGTATTGCATTTGACCGTGGTTTGATATTTATCTGTCCTTGGAGCCAGATAAGCAGCTCTCTGTCAAAGGTTCAGTGTGCAGCACTGGCCCATCTCACGCTGACTGAAGGGGAGCATTAGCCTAATTGTGTTGCTGTGTGCAATGCTGCTATCAACCTCACCAGAGCCTGGCTTTGACAACTGGTGTCCTGGTCAAACAGGGATATAAGCTGCAGTGACCCCATCTCTCTGGCTTTGTGTGGCAGTCACATAGTATTTTGTAAAACTGATGCCTCTATATCAGTAATATATTGCCATGGAATTCAACTTTTTCATCACCATTATTATTATTATTATTATTATTATTATTATTATTATTATTA